>JAVIWB010000161.1:0-139880 GCA_031893035.1 Dermolepida albohirtum | reverse complement strand
GTTTGACATCAGCTGTCAAACAGTAGTTATCGACATCGATAGTTCTCATGCAGCTTAAAAAAACACGCATTACATATTTACTTTTATCATTTAAAACCGTAGTAATTTGTGACAAAAATCCAATGGAAACTGACGATTACTAGGCTTTAGAAACACTGTAGCAATAATAGGTATTTAGGATTAAGTACTGTAGATTTTTAGAGCAGCTAATGATGTCTATTACTAATTTAGAATAAAGATTAAGAATTAAAAACAAAAAATATCGAGCTATATTTTTGTTGTGTCGATTTCTTATAAAAAAAGGAAAATAAAAACCGGGATCTTGCGTGAGAATTAATACATAAAATACAGTTTCTCAGATTAATTGTTGAAACAAATTAACTGTCTGTTCATTAAGAAGCACACAAACCTTCGTTTCGTTAGATTTGAATTAATCCACCTATTATTTCTTTCCATTTACGCGAACCTAATCATTTAATTACACTTATGTACATGTTGCGTAATTATTAGTACGCTTGAAATATTCATTTCCAAGGTTTTTCATGATTATCGACGCGAACTAGTTTCCGCTAAATGTAAATGCGAAAATGCCATCAGAAATGTATTGAAAAAAAATTACAATTGCTTTTTTTTTGAGTTACTTTCACCTTGACATTGTTCTTTGGCAATTTGTCATGAAAAAAATCCACATCTATGTAATATAATTTTGTTTTAAAAGGACAATAATCTAATTAAATAATGATATATACTACAGAGGTTTCGGAAAATTAATGACGATGATAATCGATCACCATTGACAGGTACAGTTTCACCAGCAGCACACCAAACAGTAACTCGTTTAGGATACATAGGTTTCTCATGAATAATTCGTGGGTTTTCCTCACCCCAGATACGGCAATTTTGTTTATTAACATAGCCACCAAGTTCAAAATGTTGCTCATCGGAAAACATTATTTTTTGAGGAAAATCAGTTCGTTGTTCATTGATGAAATTGACAAATGAACGACGTTTTAAATGATCTAATGGCTTCAGTTTCTGTGTCATTTTAACCCTATATGCATTCAGAGCTAAATCCTTGTGTAAAATACGCCATGTTGTTGGTCCACTAAGTCCAAGTTGTTGTGAACGTCGTCTAATGAACATTTCAGGATCTTCAGCAACACTTATATTTTCTTGTGAACGACCACTAAGATTGTATTTTTCACTTTTTTGATCTTCTACGGAACCGGTCTCTTGAAATTTTTTAATAATTCGACCAATAGTGCTTTCAGATGGACGATTATGTAAACCATAAAATTCACGTAATTTTCTAAAAACTCTTCTCACAGAACGCTGATTTTCATAAAATAATTCTACAATTTGAATGCGTTGTTGTACCGTGTACGAAGCCATTTTTATAAATGTCATACATCACTTTTTAAATGACCACATACCCAGACAAATTCGGTGCGCCATCTATATTTTATTTATTCTTAAAAAAAACGCGCAATTTAAACCACCTTTATAATTAAAACTATAGGAATTACTTAAAAATGGACGCTCTTATGATCCGAAATTTTAATAATAGAAAGTAGTGAAATATAAAATTTAATTCGCGTAGCTTGTGGGTTTCATTTTTTGTTTAAATACAGAGACAATATAATTTTCCTACCTTGTCCAAGTTGATCCTATTGAATGGAAACCATTTACCGATGAAAACTACAACTGGTCTACCAAGCCTGTCGACTCCACTTTGATACAGACATCCTATTCCGGAAACTTCTGTTAAATCCTCCGCCTTTGCCCTTCTTAAAAGTCTCTCATATCTGAAACAAAAGAAATACGTATGACACAATAAAGACGTAAAAATGAAAGCTTTCGAGTGAAATTTTTAGTTATAATGAAAATGTTTTTTTTTGCAATTAACGAGTTACGAAGACAAAGTAAAGCTTCAAAATTGATTTTACGATGTCTTAAAATAATAATAAAAATACAAAGGGTACTAGGAAAGTTTTGCAATATGACGCAACAATGAATCGTAGGAAGTTGCTTGTTGCTGCATGTTGAGACATGTTCATACGTGCATAATAGCCGCCGCGCCATGTCGTCGGGGTCAGTTATTCATTAGCAGTGATGTGCTTGCGATGGTAGCGTGGTCACGAAATGAGATAAGTGCTTCGAAGAAATGACTCTTGCACTAGGTGATGTTTGTCCACATGGCACAACGATATTCAGGTGGTATAGAGAATTCCAAAGGGGAAATTTAACTGTGGAGGATGCTGAGAGGCCGGGAAGACCTCGAACGTCAGTTACGGAAGAAAACGTTACTACTGTGAGGAAAATGCTTGGCGAGGACAGGCGAGTGACCTACCAACAGATAGAGGGTACTTCAGGCCTAAATACACCAGCAATTCGTTCGATTCTGCATGATCATTTGCACGTGAAGAAACTTTGTTCTCTCTGGATGCCGCACTTACTGACTGAAGAGCAGATAACACGACATGTGACTTAGTGCCGGGAGGTGCTCAAAAAGTTTAATAAGGGACAATCCCGGTATGTGAACAAGATCGTGACAGGTGACGAGACTTGGCTGTACTATTACGATGTGACGACCAAAGCTCAAAACAAAGTTTGGGTCGTTGATGATCAGGACACACCCGTAGTTGTCAGAAAATCCCGGTCTGTAGAGAAGAAAATGAGAACTGTATTTTTCAAATCGAGTGGAATTGTGGAACGCGTCGTTTTGGACACACAGAAGATAGTCACAGCTAAGTAGTATACTGAACAGTGCCAGCCTAAAGTCACTGGATCTATGAAGAACCTGCGGCTAAAGTCAAGAATGGACACCTGGTTCCTCCATCACGATAATGCTCCAGCTCACCGCGCCAAAGCCTGCACCGAATATTTGATCACGACAGGATTGGAATTTCTCGAGCACCAGCCCTACAGTTTAGATGTTGCTCCCTGCGACTTTGCACTGTTCCCGCATGTGAGAATGAAGCTAAAAGGGAGGCGGTTTTCCAGTGATGAGGACCTTCTGCGGGCTTGGGACAACGACTGTGCTTTACTCCCTAGTGAAACTTGGCAGAACTGGTTTAATGATTGGTTTCGGAGGATGGCAAGGTGTGTTGAGTGTAGAAGAAAGTACTTTGAAAAAATTAAATAAACAAAGCTGTATTGCAAAACTTTCCTAGTACCCTTTGTATTAGTCAATGAACATGTAGTTTCGTCGTGACGAATGAATAAAACTAAAAAGGTATTTACTGAAACGATATTAAATTTTAATAATACAGTCATCTTTATTGAAATTTTAAAGAAGAAACTCAGGGTCGAAAAAAATTGTAACAAAAAGAAAGAATAAGGTTTCACTTAAAACAAATTTCACACTCAACAATTTCCATAAACGCGTCCCCCTTTTTAATAACGTATTCGAGCTAATAAACAATATTTCTGAAAACGAAAAATCAAGGTGGTGTATACAACGTAAATAATTTAATCGATATCTTCCGAGAACGAGTTTTCGACGTAATTAGAAAGAAGCAAGGTGGAATATCCATTGTCACTTTGATATAAACATTGTAGTAGACATTTGCAATACGTAAAGAGAGAGCATTTCCTGTTATTAATTGTACATCAGGTTTAATTGGTTCTACTGCCATTCAACGGCTAAATTACATTGCTGGTACAATATATGATGAAAGGATATGCCGTGATCATATGAGTTACTAGATATTTTGTAATTATACAGTAATTTAATGTCTGGATGTATCGTCGTTGCTTTTGATACGCCAGAGGCACGGTAAATTCCCTTACATGGAATTGATCATGATTAGAAGAAGGAATCGACTTTCATCATTTATTATTTAAAATCTGAAACATAATAATTTCGATAATATCGTATAAATAATATATAAATTTCAAATTTAACTTTGTGCTTTTAATTAGACAATAACTAAGTTTCTAAACGAATTCGACACGGCGTTTGCTGGAACACAAGTCGATACCTTACCATCGCTAACAACTTTTCAAATACCTGTACGTTCGCCCCGACCAGTACACAGAGACGCTCAAGAACTTGTTTGTACGTGAGAGTCACTGCAGATGTAGTAGTGTGGAGTACGATTCAATTAGATCATTTATATATAACCATTGTGCAAGAAAAATCAATAGGCTTTATAACTACTGGGGAATAGGACAAAAGCAACGTTGACATGATACAAACAATATGGTTAAACTTGTGTGTGTGTGTGTTGTTTTGATTCGTTGGATGATGATGTCCCATATACAGAAACCATCTGATAAAAGTGATAAAGCGCGCGCGAGTTTTTGGTCCAAATTGTTTACTATTCATCTTATCGGAGGGAATATCGTGTGTTTAAATATTAAGAGAATGAATACAATTCCGATATTCGAAATATTCGAACACCTACTACCAATATATGAAGTATTTATACGAGGTTTTCGTACAAGTTTCAAGATATAATACGATTGCGATTGAATCGCTTTTCATAAAATAAAAACTATGCGAAATTTATATATTATTACATTTCAGATTCTAGAATATTTGAAGCGATTTTAAATACCAGGTCGGCTGAAAAGTCCCCGGTCTGACACATAGATGGCGTTACTGTTATTAAATCCATATGTTTTTTAGATAGTACTAACCTTCAACTACATATCTAAAAGAACTATCATACAGATTACTTCCTATCCAAGGCGACAAGAAAGTTGGAAAGAGTCCAAGTAAAATCCATTGATCAGAAATTAAGATGGCAGCTGGTTAAAAACCAATGTGCAGAAGATCAGTAGGTCAACTGACTTTAGAAAATATATTCCGATTGAATGAAGGAAATGAGGTGTCAATATGAGTGTCACCCAATCAGGACGAAATCTTGATGTAACAGACGTAGTCACGAGAGAGTCAAGAGAAGTCACTAATAGAATAAATCCCACCAACCAAAAAAGAAGCTTCAGGGATAGGCCTAATTATATTGGAGAACAATTTTGAACACGATTTCTATTGAGTTCGACTTTTCAGATGTTTTAAAGTTAAATAGACATGTTGATTTCAAAACTGTAATTAGTTTTCTTCTATCACGTCTCTCTACAGCTTATAGTAATGTGAAGCAATTTGTTAAAGCTTTGTCAACTGAAGCAGACTCTTTCAAGTAACTCAGTTCGACAGATCCTAGCCTGTCTTTTGCAAAGATAAAGGTAGGTGTATTTAGCGGTCCACAGATTTGGCAGCTCGTTAAAGATGAACATTTCATCGAAACGATGATCGAACTCCAAAAAAAAATGCTTAGTTGGCTTTCAAAAACCTTGTCAAAAACTCTTGGAAATACACGAATATAGAATTACACCAAAATTGTTCAACTCTTGGAGAGCTTCAAAATGCTTGGTTGCAACATGAGAACTAAATTATTTTTTACATAGCCATCTTACTGACTTTCCGAAAAGGCTTGGTGCGGTCAGTGATGAGCAGGGTGAGCGGTTCCACTAAGATTTGAAGGTTATAGAGACACGATATATCAGGGTTAATGTAATATACATATGATGGCTGACTATTGTTGGAGGATCAAGCGAGATTGTCCACAGATTGAACACTCCAGGAAAAGCTAGAAGCGAAAATTCTAACCTTAATATGTATGTTTGCCGTTCGGTAAAAAAAGTTTAATACTGTATGAACACAATTATATTACAGAAACTACGTACAATCTTTGCATGAATCAAATTAACTCTGTGAACGGTATATTTGGTAATTTTGTATGACTTTTGGGAAGAAAGGGTATCCTGTGCCTTAAAAAGTTGATGTGGTAGACAAAGACTGGGGTCGTTTTTGGATTGAAATGCCAAAAGTTAAAAACAAGTGTGACCTAGGTCAACAAAATTTGTGTTTCCCAGTGTTATTTGAGAAATTGACCGAACTAATAATTGTTTTATTTAGACCGAAATACGTTACCAAAATGTGGAAAATGGCAGAGGTTATAATGGTCCAAAAATTTGGAAAACAATTCCACAAAGAGTCATCGTACGGATCAATCTCTCTACTATATGTAATATCAAAGCTTTTTGGAAAATTGCTACTCAAAAAGCTAAAATTAATTCTTGAAAAAGGAAACGGCAGTTGATTTAGATTGTAGTAGAATAGTGGATATCTCAAACATTTATTATAAATTATGTTAAATAAGTTAGTGAAATAAAATATTAAAAATAAAACATAGTTTTTTTATATTATTAAGCTTTATTTTTGGCACGAAGGTTATACGTAAATACTCTACATATTTTAGTTAGTAAACAATAAAATTTGACTAAAAGTACGCTTTTAATCACTTTGGTACCCTCTGTAGTAAAGTACAGAATGTAGTTTTAAATCATCAAACCATCAAACTTCTATCAAAGCTGAAGATTGTCCGGTGACTTGCTAAAGCTGTATTTCATCTATTACAGTTTTAGCAAACCACAGACCAGTTTCAGAAGATGAATGCCATCTCATTGAAACGACAAGAGTGGGCCACATTTCACATATGACCCAGAAAATATATTTTCATATTTGTATATATGTAAAAAAGTATTTTTTGTGGTATTATAGACATATGTACATTTGCATACAAGTGTATTTGACATTTTCAAAATACCAAAACTTGAGTAACGCATACACCTTACCAATTAAGGGCTTGGTATTTTTTTTTAATAATTTATTGGAGTAAATTTGGAAACTGCGTATAACGATGACCTCGTAAAGTTATTTCTGCTTCGCCGAATACGTAAATAGTTCCGCTAAAAATAGGTGGTTCATGAAAATATATTTCCGAAAAGACGTTTATTTACTTCGTAATAATATGCATACATGTTAATTCTAGTTAGGAACCTGTAAATGTATTCTAGGAAGTTGTACCAATTAATTAATTGTAATACTGTACTGGCCCAAAATTACCTGAAATTAACTCAATGTATTCTTAAGTACCGTTCGTTGGTTCTCAAAGTCGAACATAGGAATCAAGCATGGTACATTTTTGATGATTGTCGTTCGCCAATTTTACTGACAGGAAAGGTATATGGCATCAGTAGAAACACGAAATTATTACGAAACAAATGATACTAAGAACAAAATTAAAAGTGCAATTTTTTATTTTAAAATACTAATTTAAGTTCTGACATTGTTTGCTTATTTGCGAGTTAAATCACTAAAGGTTGACATATAACCCCTTTCCACATTAATTTTCGTAATTCTGTATACGTATTTCGACAACTAAGTTGTCATCATCAGCAGATAATTAAGCAGTGTCGCACCTGGAGAACTACGGCAAGAAATACCCGTACGAAAAACTAATTCCGCACACGACCCGTACCGCTGAAAGCCAAGACGCACAGTGTGCGTCTCGGCTATCTTCATATTTTTTAATATTATAGTCCACAGTTCTGCTGCTTAAGTTTAGTAATTTTGCGATTTATCTACTACTTTTGCCAATATCATGATGAGGCACACTATAAGAGCACGTGTTTGAATCGATAGTTTTTTTCTACGCGAAATTATTCAAAATATGGATTTTATTTCAAAATAATACACACTACACTACAACACGAACTCTTTACACTTCCAAAGTTGAATGAAAACTAAAATTTAATACAAACATGATCCTCTCGTTCCCTGATTTATGGTCTACAGTAAACGTATTTAAAATGATCTTTATTTAATCCCCTTTGTAGTTGTAAATTTGCTATTGTCGATAATTTAGTTTTAAAGTACTTAAACACATAAATACAGAATTTATTTTTTAATTAAAATGTAATGAAATATTGGCTTCAGTTCGCTGTGATATTATTTATTTGAACGATATGAATGAACAAACACTTACGACCGATAGTATATACACAATATTTTAAAATGTATTCCAGACTTAAGGCTTAAATGAAACCCGTTATACAAAATAGAGATTAAACAATAATCTTTCGAATATTCTCTAATCTTTGACTACTTTGTATCGTGTATCTAATTACAATATCTATCCAGATTTTTTAAATTTCCGACAAAGCCAGACTACCTTATTAGCTGTGGAATTGTGTGAAACAGTCATCGTGGTCATTTTTTGTTCAGTACTTAAACACCTTTTTATATGAACGTTCTCGTATATTTATCAGAAATTTCTTTTTTGAAGGAAATTTTATTCTAAAGAAGTTTCCACATTAAGCCCCGAATGACGCACAACACCGGTAAATATTTTTAGTTAGTAGATTCGAGTTTATATCATCCAATGTTGGATTGTAAATATTTTGATTTCCTCGACTTTGTGTTAAATGTAATATTTTTAGATCGCATAAATTATATTTATCAGCAATTAAGTTTTACTTGCTCCGGCAAACTATTTTCTATTCAACAACTACATTATTAATATTACATCTTTAGAATAACTTAGAAACTTATAGAATTTTAGTTAATGTACATATACTACTGTGGGCAAAAAATAGTAAGACTTTTTAATTTAAATTTCGCGCGAAAACCCATTCGTTGAAATATTTTTTTCTAGGTTGGCATGACTGTCAGTGACATCTGTGCCAAATGTTACATCAAAATAATCATTAGTGTTTAGTATACGCTTGTCTTTCTGAAGTACAAAAAGTGCATTCGGCGATTTTTACAATGAGTGAAATTATTCAACAAAGAAGTTCCATTAAATTTTAGATTTTGTGTACGGAATCAAATTTCTGGTGCCGAAACGTTGAGAAGTTGCAAAAGGCCTTCGGTGATAATTGTTTGTCGCGAGCAAGTGTTTTTGATTGATACAAATTATTCAAAGAAGGTCTAGAACGCGTTGATGCCGAACCACGTCCAGAACCGCCATCAACATCAACTGATGATCAACACGTCAATAGAATCAAGGAATTGGTGCTTGAGAATTGACGATTAACAGTCAGAGACCTTACTGGCATCGTTGGAATATCGAAAGGATCAGTGAAAACCATTTTGAAAGATCATTTAGGCTTAAGAAAAGTGAAAGCACGATTTGTTCCAAAATCACTCAATTTTTTCGAAAAACAGCGTCAGGTTGACGTCTGTGAAACAATGCTTTCCGACTATCAAGACGAAATGAAAGGCATTATTACTGGAGATGAGACTTGGATCTACGCTTCTGACCCGGAAAGAGACGATCAATCGGCCGAATATCGTATCAAAAGTGAGCCGAAGCCCAAAAAAACCTCGTCAAAGCTAGTCAAAAATCAAGGTTATGTTGACAGTTTTCTTCGATTATCGAGGTGTGGTGCACTCCGAATTCCTTCAGGGGGGCCAGGGGGGATTACTTTGAGGGGGACGAAATAGATTTGGAAGAATAAATTAAGAATTTAAAAATTATGAACAAAGTCTTACTATTTTTTGCCCACAGTAGTATGTATATATGAGAAAAATGAGTGTGGATTCTCACTAAAATAGCGTATAGTTAGAATACGACTATAAGCTATATCTTTATTTACAATCAGTATTTTGGTAATTAGCGATTAGTAAAAAAATCGTGATAATTTCGTTCGCTAAATATATTTTGCGGAAACTTGTGCACGTGCTAATAGCCACTCAATGAATTGTGAATTGTACTTGTTGAAAAACAACATGATAAATACATGGCGTGATGATATAATGTACAAAATGTATACAAATATGTCTTTCTTCAATTGCGTCTGACAAAATCTACGTTACGAATGAACCTCTTTAGAAATACACACTAAAAACAGCTTCCCTATGGTCAGCGGTTTGTCCGATGTATTCGTTGAGAGACTAGCGGGGATATGTTACATTCAATCATCTAACTTTGTATTTGATATTTATAATAGCGCAATATAAAACCAAGAGTATCGTATGTGCCCTGCACATGTCAATAGTATTTATTAATAATACGCTTAACAAAAAATCACTGTCAAATAAAATTTCCAAGCTCCAAATAAGTTTTGAATTAAGTACAATATAAATTTGTACAGGACAATTTGATCTGTATTTTATTTTTTAATATAATATAGATATATATGAACGGGTATTGCAAAGTGGTTTTATATTAATCGAAGTGGACATGGTAACTAACGCCCAACAACTTCAAATTGATCGCGCCCATACTGTCGGTTGTATTAACAATGTCATACAACAATGTGTCAAATTATATTGAACAACATATTATCTGGTAAACTTTAACAGAGACTGTGGTTGATTAAATTAATTAAACTCCTTTCTTATTCTGTATACATATTTCGATAACTAAGTTGCCATCATCAGAAGATCATTAATTACAGTGTCGCATCTGGAACCACGGCAAAACCTGCACAGAAGCAAAGTCCGTATCAAACTTACATCGTCGAAAGTCAAACGCATTCTTTTCAATAAAAGCGTAAAAGCAACTGATATCTCTCAGAGACTTCATAAACTGTTTAGGGAGACAGTTTATCACTCAGAACAGTCTTAGAGTGGTGTAAATCCTTCTAGGATTGACGTGAACGTCTTTCGGACATGCTGTCTGTCTAGTGTCTGCTGTAAATCTTGTAAATAAATCTTCACGAGCTTATCCGAAACAATAGGTGAATATATGTGAGGGAAATTGCTAGAATTATAAACACTAGTGTTGATAGTGTTCACACTATTATCCACGACAAACTTAAATTTAGTTAAGTTAGCGCTACGTGAGTTCCAAAACAACTATCCACGGTACAACAGTGGAAACGACTTCAGGTTTGCAGAGAACTTCGCCTTCGCTACGAGTATGAAGGCGGTGACTTTTCACGTGTCATTACAATTGATGAGTAGTTTGTATCGACCAAAAAAAAATAAAATGCGAAGGAAATTGCTAGAATTATAAACACTAGTGTTGATAGTGTTCACACTATTATCCACGACAAGCTTAAATTTAATAAAGTTAACTCGAGGTGAGTTCCGAAACAACTTTCCACGGAACAACAGCGAAAACTAGTTCAGGTTTGCAGAGAACGCCGATTTCGCTACGAGTGTGAAGGTGGTGGCTTCTCACGTGTCATTACAACTGATGAGTAGTTTGTATTGACTAAGAAAAAAATATATTGCAGGTCAAATTTGAATCACCCTCGTATTTATTTCGATTGAACAACGTTAAAAAGTTAATAGCAATATGAAAGTTGGTATGCATACAAGATTTGAAATAATAGCTTCATTAATTCACTAGCTTCTGCGAAATCTAATACTCATAGCGATGAACGTATTTTCATATTAATTAAGCTAAATGTATACAAGCAATTATAAAACAGATTTGGAAAGAAAGTAATAAGTCCTTATTTTCACTCATTGTTAACTATGTACGCAAATAAAATTTTAATTAGCATCTTCCATGGTCACTGTGTAATACTAACCTATAATAACGTTCAAATTGTTCTTCTAAATTGTTGTTGCCTTGCCTAATTTTACGCTATATTGGGTCGTCACATAAGTTCGTTAGGTTTTGTACCATTTATTCAACGAAATATAAATTCTAAAAGCGAAGAACTTTTAACAAATATACATTTTCTATAACGTTGATCCAATGTTCAGGCAATTTAGTAAAGCCATCTCTCCAAAGAGTTACGTCTCTTTACTCTCGAAAAAATCTGTCAAAGTAAACTTTGACGTCTTTCAAAGATACGAAATTTTTTCCATTAAGAGAATTTTGTAGAGAGAAATAAATTATAATCAGGTGATGCAATATCTGAGCTTCATGGAGGATGAGGCACAACATCCCGTGAAAACTACCAACTTCTGTACGGTGGTAAAATCTAAGAAATGCAAGATCTTATATAACAAAAGATAACAATAGCAGTTTTATATAACAATACATGTTTTTTAAAAGTACGAGGGTCGTTTATATTTCGGGAACTGGCAACACTGTTACTGTTGCCTCCGATCTGACGATTGCATCGTGAAGTTTATCATTTTTGACAATATATTTACATTGACAGTTTTATTATCCGGTCGCTATTTCTATTTTTGACAGTAACTTGAAAATTTATGTTTTAATTTTATGCGAAAAAATGGAATTAACTCGTGCACATTTTCGTGCAATTATTTTTCATAACTTTTGGCGTAATTATCTCAACAAGAATGCATCGACGAGCTGAATTCTTTATATAGTGATGAAGCAACATCGAACACTACAGTATATCGTTGGTACAGTGAATTCAAACTTAGACGGCGTTCTTTGGACGATGAATTTCATGAAGGTCGTCCCGCAAATGTTGTGTCGGAAAACATTAATGCAGTGTCTGAATTGATAATGCCAGAATGTCATGTGACATACTGTGAGATCGAGGCATCTCTAGATATTGGTAACACCAGTGTGCATAAGATCCTGGATGAACATTTAGCCGTTAAGAAGCTATGTTCACGTTGGTTATCATATAATTTGACAACCACTGAAAAAAGGACTCGCATCGATTGGTGCCAAGAAATACAATGGTGGTGCTTCAAAGAAAATTTATAAATTTCAATCACAGGTGAATCTTGGATCTATACGTATGAACCCGATAGTAAATAGCAGTCGACTGTTTTGAGTATTCCAAGATGAACCAAAACCAACAAAAGTTGTTTGCGCTCGAAGCCCATGAAAACAAATGGTCGCTTGTTTTTTCGCAAAAACCGGTCATGTTGCAACCGTATCTTTAGAGGGTTGTGAACGGTTAATTCCGAATGGTACACAACTATTTGTTTGCCAAAAGATTTTGAAGAAAAACAGATCATTCTCCACCATGACAATGCGAGCTCTCACAGTTCGGTTCAAACAATTGAATTATTCGACTGGACAAAACATCGAATTGATGAGCCATCCGCCGTACAGCCCTGATACAGCACTCTGTTATTTCTTTTTGTTCCCACACGCGAAGAATAAACTTCGTGGTCAACGGTTTTCTACATCGGAAGAGGCAGTCGAGGCATTCAAAATTCATATTTTGGAGATACCGCCTTCACAGTGGCAGCAATGCTTTTGGGATTGGTTTAAACGACTGCAAAAGTGCATTGATTTCCAAAGAGAATATTTTGAAAAGTAACAAATTATTTTCGATAATAAAATTTTTTTTTTGCTTGCTATTCCCGAAATATAAACGGTTACCCTCGTATAAACACCGTTTTAGAAAAGCAAAATATATTCTAATGAACGAAACATTAAATAAGTCTTCGGAATTTTTTTTCAGATTCGTATTCAAAATTATTTTGATTAAAAAAAATATATATATTTTCTAGATACTAAATGGTTATCAAATCTAATATATCTAATATTAATCATAAAAATGTATTCTATATTAATTTCTAATACAAATCTAGATAAATGGCCAATTCTGTGCAATCACCTCGTTTTTACCAAGCCACATCCTTATAACAAATTGATAGAATTAAGCTTATTAGACTACTAATAATGTTAATTGGAGCGCATATAAACGATGATTTGCACATTGTATATCCTCCTCATTACAATAGATATAACTAACAAGGAATAAAATGGAAAAAAATTAATAAAAGTTTAAATTTATAAAATTAAAATCCGATTTGCAAATAAGTTCAATTTCATGGTGTTTGTACATTGCATTTGTTGACCTCTTCACGGTTATATATATTATATGAAAATCACTCTTAAACTTTAATACCTTGAAAGTCGAATTTAACAATGGCACCCCTTCTAAAGTTACACATGGAAAATATCATTAAATCCTGTTTGAAAATGACTCACGACTCACTGAAACAACATATGAAACTTAAACGCGCATTAAAAAACAATACGAATGTTTTTTGAGGGAGGGGGAGGTGTCTAGCTAATATTTCCTTATAAAATGTAATAAATTTATTATTTTATAATTATTTATGTTAATAGAAAGTCTTTAATGACATATTGAATAACAAATTATTATTTAAGAAACGCCCATGAATATATTAGTGAAATGTTAGGGTCATCTTATCTCCAAAGTCTATTTTATATATATTTTCGGTTGTTACAAGCATTACACCGTATTCTTGCAGAAATTCACTTGATATGTGATTGGTTAAAGATGTCTTGGATTGGTACTTATTAACAAAGGTTTCTTTCTCTTTTTTCCATAATATTCGGTGAACTTTTAATTTTTGGAATATCATTATTTTGATATAGGTTGATTTATTGTTAAGAAAATTCAAAACCTTTTTATTTAATGTGAAGTACAATCGATACAATTAAGTTCTGAATAAAACGTCATTCAAATGGTCTCCACGACTTCTTCTGCAGGAACGAATTCGATGAACTCAATTTTCGAGCACTTTTTCCACTAAATCTAATCGTATGTCATGAATGGCACGGCACGTTCAATATTGACTTGTAAAGCTTGACGAGTGTCTGGTTTATTTCCATAGACCAATAACTTCAAAAAACCCTACAAGAATTAGTCTAATGGTGTTAAATCACAACTTCTTGGAGGTCATTCAATATCACAATTTCTTGAAATAATCGAATCTCCAAACTTTTCTCGCAATAATTCTATTGTTGCATTTGCTGTGTGGCACGTAGCCCCGTCTTGTTGGAACTAAATGTTGTCAAGGTCAACTTCTTCCAATGTCGGCCATAAAAAGTTGGTTATCATTAATCTACACCGCTCTCTATTGACAGTAATGGTGTTACCAGCTTCATTTTGAAAGAAGTACGGACCGATGATTCCACCATACCAAAAACCACACCAAACTGTCAATTTAGGTGAATGAAATGGTTTTTCATAAATAATTTGTGGACTTTCTTCGCACCAGAATCGACAGCTTTGTTTATTTACCACACCATCCAGATGAAAGTGAGCCTCATCAGAGAAGATGATTTTCTTAAAAAAAATCGTTATCGTTTTCAAGTTGTTCCAAGGCAAAATCAGCAAATTCACGACATTTACGGTGGTCCAATGGCTTCAGTTCTTGAGTGAGAACAATTTTATAGGGATGCAAACCCAAATCCTTTCTCAAAATCCGCCGGGTTGTGGTTTGAGACAGTCGAAATTGTTGAGAACGTCTCGGAATCGACAGATTACGGTCTTCAGTAACACTTGCCTGAACGGCAGCAATATTTGCATTACTTCGAGCTGTTCTTTGTCTTATTGGCACTTGAAAATTATGTAAAGAAAATGTATCCTCAAAATTTTTAACAATTCGACGAATAACGAGGACACTTGGACGATTATTACGTCCATAAAATGGCAAAAGCGCACGAAAAGTTGCAATTGGAGAACGATTGTTTTGATAATAAAACTGAATATTTGTAAACGTTGTTCTTGCGTATATCTCTCCATGATGAAATTGTAAACACTACTGAATACAATGAAAAACAAATGACAGATCATGACATATTACAAATGGCCGAAATGTCACTTCAAAATCATATCATCCCTATTGGAAAACCTTATATTTAATTACATTATTACTCTAATAGTAAGTCTATAAATATTGGGTCTGGGAAAAAGTATAAATGGCATTGGTTGCCGATTCACAGCGACGACGGCTCGTTTTTTAATGACCTTCCGATTAGTTTGACGTAAGAAGCATTGTATTTGGTAGTTATTTTGAAAATTTATATTTTGCGTAAAGTGTATTCTGTTGCGCGGAAATGGTTCGCTCGCTTTCGTTCTGGACAATGTGAAAGATGAGTCACGCTGCGGTCGTCCAATCATTTCATTAATCAACATTTATTGTTCACAAAGCTGGTTACAAAAAAAAGTTTATCATGAATGACCGAATTGCATTACCTTTCTGATTAATAACCGGAGATGAAAAATGGATTACGTATATTTTTTATTAATTAGGGGAATTGTTTTTGGTCAGACGATTGATATCTACTGTGCACAACTAGAGAGATTACGCCAGGCGATTGAAAGAAAACGGCCCGAATTGATTAATATTTTTAGAGAGTTAAGTTTTGATGCATTATATAGCACCCTACTCAATAATAATGGAATTAAGTCCTGTGAAAACTACTTGATTCATTTGAAACCACAGAAGTTTTTCACCGATTCATTAAAAAAAATGGCGAAACATTGTCTAAAATAATGGAGCATATTCGGTTTAAATGAATTCGTCCAATGCGGGGACCAGTTGATATTTTTTCCCAGACCCAATACGTTTTAATACGTCTATTCGATAATATATTTTAGTTATTTAATTTACATTCGTAAAGATTGACTTTTACGCGGATCCCTTTCATTAATCAACATTTATTGTTCATTCAGTTTTCAAATGACTTGCATTACCTTATTATAGGTGTTTATATTTTTTATTAATTAGTTTTTTGTTTTTTCTTTGTATTACACTAACTGCACCTAGTTTTATTTTTATTTTTAAGTTCAATAATATGTCCTGTAATTGGTTTGTTAAACTGTTGGGCATTAAAGATGATTATTATTATTATTATTAAACATGAACACTACTTCGTAATTTTTCTAACAATCTCTTGTTCCCCAGTAGCGGATGCTGAATTTTATTCAATTGTATGAAACAAAATGGTACACGTATTGAAATAGAATGCGTGTTCCTATATTGAAATACAATAATAAACAATTTATGGGTGTTTTGACACAGTTAAAAATATACTAATTTTCAATTACACATAAACGAACATACATATGAACACGTAAATGCCTGAAATTGCTTAAAACAGATTTTTAACTACGTCAACATGTAATTCACAGCAACTCAATGCCAAATATTTGAAATATCGGACAAATATACAGCACATGACAGACTATATCTTTCCAACACGTTTAAAATGCTTTCACATGAATATCTTCATTTTTCTTTGCGTTTCGTGTAAATGTTCATTGTTTGGTTTTGCGTATTTTGTTTCACTTATTTCACCAAGCATGCATGCTGACAGATTAAATCGATTAGTTGCACGTGGAACAGAAGAATACAGTTGGGAAAAAACGTTTGAAAATATAAACGTGGTAATACATGCAGTTGAGTTACAAAATACAAAAAAATTAATATAGAACTTGAACTAATTTTTACAGTAAAATAATTCAAATAATGGGGATAATCCATTTACAGATTCGAAAGTTCACGTTTTCACATACATATTTCAAGTTCTTTATTCTCTCTGGATTAAACCAAAAGAGCTTGATAAGTTTAGACATTAAATCATTTCCAGGACCCTCGAAAATGTCATCACACAAAATTAATATTATATATTAAATAATGAAAGTATTTTAGCGCCTTTAATAAGGATGACAACATGTAGAAATTTTATTTTTTTATACGTGTATAAGGTTGAAAGATTAGAACTTTCGACAACCCTTTTTATTCGCCTTAAGACTTGTGATTGCTCTAGTAATAAGTTACTGAATTAAAGCACCAATGTCTTAGGATGGAATACGAGGTCGTTGTTTAGGAAGCGTCAGTATTATTAATGCACACCTAGGGCTTTCTTCCCATTAGGATCAATATATTCCCCTATTTTATTGGATTGGCAACTAAGTACTTTCGGTTTTTACTGATAGAGAGCGCTGCTTTTTTTCTGTATAACGTATGTTAGTGCTGTACTTTACCGTTTGTCGCGTGACACTAGTCACATTGGCGTAACTTTAGAAGCAAGTAGTGCGTGATTTTTATTAAAGCTATTAGTTGTGGGTAAATTTTAAATGGAGTGCAGAAACGAACATTTTCGACATATTTTACTATTTTATTTCCGTAAAGGAAAGAAAGCGGCTGCGGCTCACAAAAAGATATGTGAAGTTTATGGTGCTTAACAGAGCGCACGTGTCAGAATTGGTATAAAAAATTCCGTTCTGGAGATCTTTCCCTCAAAAATGAGAAACGTTCTGGTCCGCCTACTGAAGTTGATGATGACCAAATCAAAGTCATAATTGAAGAGGATCGTCATATAACTGTTCGAGGGGTTGCGGAGAGACTACATGTATCGCACACAACAATTGAAATACATTTAAAATGTCTTGGGCTAGTTAAGAAGCTTGATATTTACGTACCTCACGAATTGAAAGAAATTCATTTAACACAAAGAATCAACTTTTGCAATATGCACCTTAGACGAAATGAAACCGACCCTTTCTTAAAAAGAATCATCACTGGTGATGAAAAATGGGTCCTGTACAGTAACATAGTTCGAAAACGATCATGGAGCAAACACGATAAACCAGCTCAAACCACATCGAAAGCTGAATTGCACCCAAAAAAGATCATGCTGTCAGTTTGGTGGGATTACAAAGGTGGTGTGTTTTTTGAGCTGCTTCCAAGCAACCAAACGATCAATTCTGATGTTTACTGTCAACAATTAATAAAACTGGATGAAGTATTCAAAGAAAAACGGCTAGAATTGTCAAATCGGAAAGGTGTAGTTTTCCACCAAGAAAATGCAAGGCCTCACACATCTTTGGCAACTCGTGGGAAACTATTGAAGCTTGGCTGGGAAGTGATGCCGCATCCCCCATACAGCCCTGATCTAGCACCATCTGATTACCATTTATTTCGAAGTTTGCAGAATTCTTTGAATGGTAAAACTTTCACGAATGACGATGACCTTCACTCGCACCTGGTTCAGTTTTTTGCTGATAAGGACCAGAAATTTTATGAGCGCGGAATCATGCAGCTGAAAGAAAGATGGCAAAAGGTCATTGAGCAAAATGGAAAATATATAATTGATTAAAAACTATTCTTTGTTTAAAAAAAAAGTGTTTTATTTTATACTACAAAACCAAAAGTACTTAGTTGCCAACCCAATATTTAACTCTCAATCACTGAAAATTGATATATAACCCCTTTCCACATTAATTTTCGTATTTTGTATTTCGACAATTAAGTTGTCATCATCTACAGATAATTAAACAGTGTCGCACCTGCAAAACTACGCCAAAAACCCGCACGAAATAAATTCCGTACACGATGTGTACCGTCGAAAGCCAAAACGCACACTGTGTACGTTTTGGCAGTTGCCCATCAAAATTACCTGCCTATTTAGCCCTCGTGCGTTCTTTTATAGAAATTCTTTGAAATTTCTTTGCATTTAATCTAATTTCTAATTAACAATTGCATGGTGAATATTGAATATATTAAAAAATGCCTATAAAGTCTGCCTGTATACTTTCATGTATGTGAACACTTTCTTCCACAATTGCATTTGCATTCGCTTCGTTTAATAGTCGGCTAGTATAGAATTAAGAAAAAAAAATGCTTTATTAGTCACACTCGTGATCATTGATAATGATAAAACGGAGAGTAAATGCATTTAACCCAGTTTATTTTGTAAACAAGCACTGAAAGTAGTAGAGTGTAAAGCAGTAAATTGTAAGTTACGCAGATTTAGACGAAACCAAATATTTTTAAGCACACGCACTCTTTTCTCTCCACTAATATCATATTGTCTCGGAATCGAGGGCGATCTCGGACAATGCAAATAATTTGTGAAAAGATTAATTCATAATTAGTTTAATATTGATGGAAAGTAATCAATAAAAGTTAAGAATTATTGGAAGTGGTCAATAAATTATATGAATGTCTACTAAAATATTGGGTCTGGGAAAAAGTTCGTGGCGTTTTTTCAGTAAAATTCAACTGGTCCCCGCATGGCGCGTGGACGAATTCATTTAAACCGAATATGCTCAATTATTATCGACAATGTTTCGCCATTTTTTTGGTAGATCCATGATCCCATCGGTGAAAAACTTCTGTGGTTTCTGGTCGAAAAACTGAATCAAGTAGTTTTCACAGGCTTCTTTTGAAACCAACTTAATTCCATTGAGAGAGTTCTGCAGAGATCGAAACAGATGATAGTCAGAGGGTGCTATATCCGGACTGTAAGGTGGGTGCATCAAAACTTCCCAACCAAACTCTCTCAATTTTTGACGGGTCATCAAAGAAGTGTGTGGTCGGGCCTTGCCATGATGGAAGACAACACCTTTCCTATTAATCAATTCGGGCCGTTTTCTTTCAATCGCCTGGCGTAATCTCTCTAGTTGTGCACAGTAGAGTTGAGAATCAATCGTCTGACCAGTTGGAAGTAGCTCGTAGTGGACGATTCCCCTCCAGTCCCACCATACACACAGCATCACTTTTTTTGGCGTCAATGTTGGCTTAGCGAACGCTTGTGACGGCTCACCATCCTTTATCCACGATCTTTTACGCTTCCGATTATCGTACGTAATCCATTTTTCATCTCCGGTTATTAAACGTTTCAGAAACGGCTCGATTTCATTCCGTTTCAGCAACGCATCGCAGATGTTAATTCGGTCCATCATGTTTTTCACGCTCAACTCATGAGGAACCCATACGTCAAGCTTTTTTTTTGTAACCAGCTTTGTGTAAATGGTTCAAAACAGTTTTGTGGTCAATGCCTAGCTCCATGCCAATATCGACACTGCTGATATGCTTATCTTGTTGGACTTTTTCAAGAATTTCATCAGATTTTTCAGTGATTGGACGACCGGAGCGTGACTCATCTTTCACATTTCAAATTTCCAGAACGAAATCGAGCGAACCATTTCCGCGCAACAGATTTCGATAAAGTACCTTCACCGTACACAGCACAAATTTGATCACAAGCCTGCGCAGCGTTCTTCCCCTTATCATAATAATATTGCAGAATATAGCGAAATTTCTCATTATTCTTCTCCATTTTCAAGTGCGAATAACTTTCCAACCACTGCACCGATTACAATGTTTCTACGCTCAAACTAACGTTCGGAAGGTCATCTAAAAAACGAGCCGTCGGTGGTGTCGCTGTGACTTGTTGTTCTTTAGTTATCGGCAACCAATGCCATCTATCGGGAAAAACGCCACGAACTTTTTCCCAGACCCAATATTTAAGAATACCCTCCGATGTATTACCAACAATATCTATTTATGAACATATTACACATGATATGTCGAAAACAAAACAACCTAAACACAGTGATTACATTCTTCCCCCAAAGAAGGCAATGTACACATCGGTAAGGTAGATCTTTCGCCAATCTTATTTCAAAATATCGTAACATTTGCGTCTTTAAAGGCAGAGAAATTGCGCATAAAGTAACAGTGTATATTTGGCATTGGTCGAATAATGAATTTTGAACAAAGAACAAATATCAAGTTGTGTTTTAAACTCGGTGAAACGTTTAATTTAATGAAACGAGTGTGTAGTGATGCGTGTTTATCACGTACGAGTGTGTATGAGTCGTATAAACGATTTAAAGACGGTCGTACGGACATAAATGACGACGAACATCCTGATGCAAATAAAGTCTGTGGTTACGGAAAGTAACATCGAACTTGTGCGTGAATTTATCATAAATGAGCCGAAATCCTCATTGCGATACGTGGGAATGGAATTAAATATTTCCAAAGATTCAATTAATCGCATTTTGACACAGCTTGGGACTGAGAAAGATTTGTGCAAGGTTCGTACCACACAAGCTAACTTTTGATTAAAAATTGCTCCGAATTCAACATTATACAGACTTGAGAAACACTGTATACGTACTTCTGTTTCCGTAATGCAATGTATGGCACTTTAGAAGATTCAAATTCACCATTATCCGTGGTCTAAGGGTGAAGACACATGCCCGACTAGTGTGAGATCGTGGGTTCGGACCTTGCACAGAGTGTGGGAATTTTTTCAAAAATTTCTGCATTATCTGCTTCTGGGCTTCCGGGCTGGAACCGCGTCACTGGTATAACTGCCGACGTTTCGTACCCACTTGTATAGGACATCTTCAGGGCTCAACTACTGCTACTGTTTGTTGCACTGAAACTGAGTTTCAGTGCGACAGACACTAGCAGTAGTTGAGCCCTGAAGATGTCCCATACGAGTGGGTACGAAACGTCGGCAGTTATACCAGTGACGTGTTTCCAGCCCGGAAGCCCAGAAGCAGATAGTATGGACCACGACCGCGGAAGTCTACGTACCCGATTCTGCATTATATATACAATGTGGAAAGCGGGTAAAATTAGAATTTTTCATTGTATTCTAGACTTAACTGACCCTGTATTTTTACTATTATTACTACCACTGCAATTATTTCATTTCAGATGCAAAATTAAACTAAAAAATGTATACTTTATTTAGCTTTTGTATGAGGCGTAAAATAAAGATCCAATAACATTGTATTATAATAACCCAAACATTAGCAAATAAAAATAATTACACCTTACACACTAGTGTTGCGAAACTCAACGATGTATCGGAAAGTTCTATGCTTCTGTCTGTACTACTTCTAGTGAATATGAAGTGCTAATGACAATTATTATCGATTTATAATCAAGTTACAGCAAGAATGAAAATCGTTTTTAGAATGAACTTTTGGAATACCGAACATATAACAAAAACTATAGCCCAAAGTAATCAGTGATAACATTAATAAAGATTAAGTTGAAGGTGAGGTTCGTGTTAGAGCTGAATCACGCGATACCATACTACATTTAATGTGGCTAACTTGAATCGCAAGCAGAGTACTAATGCGTATTATCTTTCTGTGTAAGAAACATCTTTAATTGTTTCAACAATTTATTGTCAATGTTAAAACGTTGAAATTTGTGTAGTGTTTGTATAAAATATTTCTACGATTAAAAGACGAAAATTTTGCTTAATTTATATTTATTACAAAAGGGTTATTTCTTGTTAAAAAAATTGAATTTTAAAAGAACTTCAACGGATATATCTTTTCCATTTTTTACTTTTTTTGCAATATTTAACCTACCTTTTCAAATAATAAAATCAACAAATGACTGTAGCAATGATAAATTAGTAATATTTCGTAAAATATAAGTGATGAAATGAGGCTTTTATTCAACGTTTTATATGACTCACGTTGTATGAAATCATATTCGATAATGCTCGGTCATTACAGGAGTACTACACCTGTTTTAAATAATATTTAATGTTGCAAATAAATATATTGTCGTGAATATAAAACACCACGATTTAAAAACTATTAAATACCCAATGAATTCTCAATTTCAAACGCCAACATCAAAGGTAACAATGGACCTAATTATCTAATAGAGTTCTGACAAAATCTCTGGTTTGTTTACATTTGTTTGGCAAGTGTATTCCGTCTAATATGAATAAGAATACCTAACAAAAAGCTTGCCTCCGATTTCATGCTTCCAACCCAATTTCTACTGCTGAATCGTTGAAAATGTTTGGGAAAGTAGGCACAGGTTGTCGGCTTTATTAAAAAACATCATCGTATGAACAGCAAAAAGCGTTCAAAGAAAACCGGGAGATGGTCGAAGACTCGCCTCATTCCGGTCAAAAAAATTAACAAAATGAAGGATGTAATGATGAAGAAACGCTTCTTAAGCTCAGAGGTGGTTCAGAATCTGGAGATGATTTCTAAATATGCTACCAGTATTAAGTTGATGTTTAAGACATGACACGCGTTGTGATTTAACTTGTTGCCAAGTAAATGAATTTATTTTAAAAAGAGCAGCACAGCTAAGATATTAAAAACATGCTTGAGAGAGCCAATTCTGGTCCTATATTCATGAAGCACATCATATTAAAACATCCACATCACACGTTTATAAATAAGATATGCAAACCTGCTTCGAAATAGTGCTCTGATAACTGGTTGAAATGGGAAAAGTCCCTCGAAAATTAAAGTCATGTTGACTGGTTTCTTTGATATTTGTTTCTGGATATTGTGAAGCATTTAAGAACGAGAGACTCATCAGAAAAAAGATTTATGGAAAAATAACTTTTAGATTTTGCAACACGATAATATCATAAATTGGATGATGCTTTTGCTTCTTATAAAGTGGGAAAGAACAGTAATGAATTGTATAATTTAGGTACCACAATGGACATATTACAAACCAAAATTTATTGAAAATATGAACCGACATAAGAACATTCTCCAAATTTAAGTGTAATAGGAAAGAGACGTGTTTTACTTCGTTTTGCTAACCCAATATAAATATCAGGTTGTTACAAATGTAATGTCCGTTTTTTCCTTCAGTCTGAACTGAATCGCACCTGTGCGAAGACGTGTATGTTTTTGGTGAAAATTATTATTGTATTTGTAGAAAAGGGTATTTATTTTGAAGGGTGTACCTGTTCCATTTCTTGTAAAGATTAATATACCTGTCCTTGTCTCGCCTATGGAAATGCTGTCGGCAAGAGATATTCGAGCAATTTACCTCTTTCAATTTAAAAAGGGATTAAATGCAGCTACAGCAACGCGAGAAATTAATCAGATGTTCGGTGAAACCACGTGTAATGAACGCACATTACGGCGATGGTTTAAAAAATTTAGCGAGGGAAATTTTGATTTGGAAAATGAGCCTCGCGAATATGCGTGTAGCACCGTTAATGACGACGAGCTACGTGTAGAAGTTGAAAGTAATCCGCCGACAACAGTGCGTAGCCTTGCAAAAACATTACAAGTGTTCATTGCCACCATTAGTCGTCACCTTTCTTAGATTGGCAAAGTGAAGAAACTCGATCGACGGGTACCGCACCAATTAACGGAAGCCAATAAGCTCCGTCGATTAGAGGTGGCTGCCTCTTTGGCTAATCGACAGGAAGTTGAACCGTTTCTTCATCGAGTGGTAACGTGTGACGAAAAGTGGATACTTTATGATAATCGGAGACGGTCAGGACAATGGTTAGATCGAGGTGAAGCACCAAGACAGCATGCACGAGCATCACTTCACCCGCGAAAGATTATGGTGACTGCTGGACCAGTAAGGGTATTATTCACTATTCATTTTTGCAACCTGGTGAAACCATCACGGCAGAGTCCTATTGTGCCGAACTGGAAACTATGCATGGAAAATTGAGCCGCTTGCAGCCCTCACTAGTCAATAGACATGGACCCATTTCTTCATGATAATGCTCATGTTGCACGACAGACAATCCAAAAACTTTCGGAATTTGGTTACGAAATTCTCCCTCACCCACCTTATTCACCAACCAATTTCGCCAACTGATTTTCATTTTTTCCGAAGGTTAGACAATTACTTAAAAAATAGGGACTTTCCTGACCGGGAGTCTGTAATAGCAGTGTTTGAGCAATATGTGAGCCGTCAAAATCTAGATTTCTTTTCAAAGGGAATTTTTCAGCTTCCAAGCCGTTGGCAACAAATTATTGATGTAAATGGAGTCTATTTTGCAGAATAAATATTTATATTTTTTTAAATTTAGACTTTTTTTATTCCTTACAAAATCGGACATTTCATATGTAACAACCTGATATATTGAAGAAAAGGTAAATGAAAATTGACAAAATGACAGGAATATTAAAAAGAAAGCTTTTAACGGCATTGATAACATCTCCCAATAAGTCTAATAGGTGGGCACAGGCAAACGAAAAATTTAAATATTACATGGACCCTATATTTTT
The DNA here is from genome assembly GCA_031893035.1 of Dermolepida albohirtum. NCBI lineage: Eukaryota > Metazoa > Arthropoda > Insecta > Coleoptera > Scarabaeidae > Dermolepida > Dermolepida albohirtum. The sequence goes on along the minus strand of JAVIWB010000161.1, from coordinate 114,593 downwards.
ATTTTAAAATGTATTTCTTGATTCAATAAATTTTATAAAATAAATATTGAAATTTTTATTACTATATTTCTTAAAAAAGTGTTCAAATTTTTCGCATTTATGAAATTTATTATTAATTTTACATGAACAATTGTTATAAATATTAAAAAAAACTTCAAAAATAGCAAAAATTTATTGAATAAATTTTGTAGAATAAATATCAAATTGATAAGATTTACAGAGCTTATTTTTCTTTATCGAAGACTTTAATGAAATTTTTCGTTCTTTTAAAAGTTATTATTAATTGGACACGAGAAATTTTTATACATACGAAGAAAAAGCTTTAAAAAATCGCAAAAATTAATTTAATAAATTTTGAAGAATAAATATTAAAAATTTTATTATTATATTTATTAGAAAAAATGCTTTTAAATTGGTAAAATTTACAGAGGTTATTTTCCTTTATCGGAGACCTTCGAAGAAATTATTCGAATTTTTAAAATTTACTACATTTGACATGGTAAATTTTAAATTAATTAATATAAACTAAAAATTGAAAAAATAGCGAATATAATTACCATTTCTAGATCCGTACAAATAATAATAATTACGTTAATTCTACATTTTAAGCTTTTTTTTAAAATGTTTCACGTATAAATATTTTTTTTTAAAAAAGAAACATTTTTTGTATACAAACAAGCAAAATATAAGCATTTACAAAGTTGTTCATTTACATAAAAAGTTTGATTTTAAAATATAATAATAAATTAAAACATTCTATCAATTAAATATTACATGCATAAATATACTATTTTTAAAACAAATATGAGTGTATTAAAAAGATGTTAATGTATGATTGGGGTTAAAAAAAACGTTTAGAATTTAAATCAGTAAAAATTAATAATTTTTGGGTTAAGATATTGAAGCTTATTAAAATATATTTTATGACAAATCCCTGTATAAATAAAAACTTTATTAAAAACTTAAAAGATCGTGTGTACTTTCAAACACGGAAGCAAAAATGTGTATCAGCGATTATGATGTAAATAAATAGAAAATTAATAAAAGATTCAATACTAATTGTACAATCTTATATTGTTTCAACATAAAAAAGGAAGTAGCAAAAAATATTTATTACCTATCTTCATCAATTTCTTCCGAAAACCCCAATATTTTGTACAAGTTAAATATCGGATATTCGTCCCCCTCAGACGGCATATTATTTTTCTTCAGTGTCGCCTTTTATAAACAAAATAACGAACTTCGAAGATTGATACTTCCAGTTGTCGGCGCAATTTGGCACTCGTCGAGAATCAGTACGTACACAGAAAGATTCATAAGCGTTACTGAACGACTGTCCCGACAATACTTTGTCTATAACCCCGCTGCCACATTCAACAGGCTTTCCAGATGCGCGTATTCTAACTATACAAATCAGATCACATGGCGCACTGTATATATATATATATATATATATGTTTTCAAAAATTCCGCATCGCTTTTGCGTTCTTTTTTCCTCCAGATTAAGAAATTATAATTTTAGTATTTGATCATGATAAGATTCTTCGAGATAATTTGACGCAGTATGGTAACAGAAACTGCGAAAATATAATTGCGTTGTAGTCGATGCTTCTGTTACTTATTTATACGTTTTGGGTAACTGGAGGTAATAAAAAAATGAAAGATTTATTTGGCGCTTTGCGATCATAACTCCAAAATTCTCCCGAATCTAATTTTAGCGGCGCGTAATTTTAAATTAAAAGTTACTAAAAAATCGCTAGAATCATATAGTTACAATAAATATATCGTCCACATTTATATGAATTATTACTTGAGATATTTGAAAGTTATTTGTCAGATGTAATTTTGAATTTAATAGTTCAAACTAGATCGCGTGATGGCGGGCGGAAGTTGTCGCTTTTATTACTAATTTTAGAACAAAAAATCTATTTTTGCCATAATAAATGTGTAAAGTGGGACACAATTTTTAGGTCAAGTACGCGTGGAGGAAGGAAATGTGTACAAGTTCTAGTCGAAAACACTATTCATAGTCGTAATTTATTTTTGTAATGACGATTACAGAAAAAAATCAAAAGTAAAACTAACAATCGATATCTGTTGACTGCTAAAATACAGTAGGACCGCTTATAATGAACCCGGTTATATTGAATTCTCGGTTATTATAAACCGTTTTAGATGGCCAAATAAATCGTCCCTTACGTTCAATATACTTTCGCATATAATGAACCATATTTTACGTTTCAACCGAAGAAAATGTGCCGCTTATAATGAACTTTCTTTATCGCTCGAATGGGAATCCCCCGAAAACTCCGTTTCATCAAAAACGCGGTGCCTGTCAGTCCTTCCCCTTCAGTCTATCTCACAAATTACTCACGTTACGTTGTCCGTTCGTGTTACAGTATTTACCAATTGTAGCTTGTGGGTTTATAAACATGGCGCCAAGTGATAATTAAAAACAAAAGCGCAAAGCTTTCACTTTAGAAAGAAAGTATGAAATTATTAAAAAATTACAAAGTGGTTTAAAACAAGCTGATGTGTGTAAGAATCTGAATTTAAAGTCGACGGTTTGTATGATTTGGAAAGAAAGAGATAAAATACTAGAATTATTTTGAACAATAAAATTCTAATGCCAAAAAAAATTAGAAAATCAGCTCGCGATAAAGTGGATAAAGGGCATTTGTTATGGTTTTCTCAGCAAAGAGGTAAGAATGCGACGATTACCGGTGCTTTACTGCAAACAAAAGCAGAAGACTTGGGAAGCAAAGTGGAAGATAGCGATTTCAAATGTAGGCGAAGCTGGATCGAAAGATTTAGAAAACGCCACGATATTAACAGTGGAAAAGTTGTAGGCGAAGCAGCGTTAGTTAATATGGAAGTAGTAGATGATTGATTGCAAAATAAATGGCCCAACATACGACAAAATTATGAAGACCACATCTTCAATGCAGATGAAACGGGTCTATTCTACAGGCTAATGCCCAACAGAACGTTGAAATTTAAGGGCGATAGTTGCATTGGTGGAAAACTATCCAAAGAAAGGCTCACCGTTTTGGTTGCAGAAAATTTTACAGGCACAGAAAAAAGGAAGTTACTTATTATTCAGATATTTTTTGTAACGAATTGCGCGATTGGGATAATGAATTAAGGAGAAAAATTCTATTACTAGCAGACAATTGTCCAGCGCACCCTGAGGCAAAGAATTTGAAATTCATTAAATTGGTGTTTATACCTCCTAATACCAGTTCCAAATTACGACCAATGAATCAAGGCGTTATCTACAGTTTGAAGAGCAATTATCGACGAATTCTTCTTTCAAAAATAATGATTAATAACAGTGCAGAAGGCAGTCATATTAGTCTTCCTGATGCGGCGAACTGTATTCACATGGCATGGCAAACCGTCACAGCAAAAACAATAACAAATTGTTTCAAACATGCAGGATTTCTTAAGCATCAAAACAAGTTCGATGACGATGATGAAATCCCGTTAAGTGAGTGGCTAAAGAGAACTGATCTTGATAATGTTGAAACTAATGGTGATGGTCTACCTCTAACTGTGGAAATGGATGCTAATTTTGAAGACTATGTGCGTATCGCTGAGAAAGTTATGTGTACTGAAACTTTGTTAGATGACGATTTGTTGCTTGGGTACGTTCAAAATCGGCAACTAATGCGAGTGACAATGAGAATGAAGAAGAGAATAATGAAGCTGAAGGTAGTGCTGCTAATGCGTCATTACCGCAAGTGCCCACTGTAAAGGTTGTGCAAAATGTAGATGTTGTACGTAATTTTTTACAAATGAATGAAGCTCCAGATAACATTTTGAACAGCCTGGCTAATGTAGAAATGTATTTGAATGATATTTACGTAACTATGTCTTATAAACAGTCTAAAATAAGTGACTATTTTAAACGATCTGTTAAATAATAATTTTTTGTTCATTTAAATTATCAGTATTCAATACAAGAATCGTTTGTACTAATTTATTTTTTGTTAGATATAATGAATTTCGGCTATAATGAACCATTTTTAGTGGCCAGTAGTAGTTCATTATAACCGGACACTACTGTATATATAAATAAAAAGGTACAAAATACCAGGTGTACCGGTTTTTCTAACAGATGTCGCTAGGCTGAAGTATGCAATGTTATGATTTGACACATGTCATTTTATTCTACTGATATCAAGCTTCGAAGTCATACGTGTTATATACACTGTCATAGATTTATACCTCTTTGAAAATGTTGAGTTTCGTGCCTGAAAAAGTGCATTTGCGACACGCATTACTTTTGTTATTTAATCGAAAGAAAAAAGCCGCTGAAAGTCATCGTTTGCTGGTAGAAACTTACAGTGAACATGCTCCAAACATAAAAATATATGAGGCGTGATTTCGACAATTCAAAAGTGGCGATTTCGATGTGCAAGGCAAAGAACTTTCTGGTAGATCGAAAAAGCTTGAAGATGCGAAACTGCAGGAGTTATTGAATGAAGACTCAATCCAAACTCGAAAATAATTGGCGGAAGCGCTAAATGTGCCTTAAGGAACGGTTAGCGACCGATTATGAGCAAAAGGAAAAATACAAATGATGGGAAAATGGGCGCCACATCAGTTGGATGACAGGCAAATGGAAAATCGAAAAATCGCGTGTAAAATGCTCCTTCAAAGGTATGATCGGAAGTCATTTCTGCATCGAATAGTGAGGGGTGATGAAAAATGGATTTATTTCGAAAACCCTATGCGCAAGAAATCATGATTATCAGCTGGCGAAGCCGGTTCATCGACTCCAAGGCCAAATTGTTTTAGTCGCAAGATAATGCTTTGTGTTTGGTGAGACCAGAGTAGCGTGGTGAATTACGAACTGTTAAAACCTGATGAAACAGTTAGTACTGATCGCTAGTGACAACAAATTATCATTGAACCATGCTTTGATAGAAAAACGTCCAGAATGGGCCTGAAGACACGGTACAGTGATTTTACAGTACGATAACGTGTCGTCTCATACAACAAAACCGGTCAAGGAAGGGTAGAAAGCACATGAATGGGACATAATATCGCACCCGCCGTACTCTCCAGATGTCGCCGACGAGACACGTACCTGCAGAGCAGCACTTCGCCAATTTCGAAGAAGTTAGAAAATGGGTCAATGAATGGTTTTGCTCAAAGGACAAACAGTAGTTTTGGGATGGCATCCATAAATTGCATGTAGAATCAAATGGTCAATACTTTGAATAAATAAATTTTTCCATTTTCTTGAAAATTATGTAGTTTTTTACGAAAATACTTTTCGGTACACCTGGTACATAAGAAATATATATAATAGGAAGGACTAAAATTTCAAAACAAAATACTTAATCACTTGCAGTGCAACTATAAGTCGTGTATATATTCATCAACAACATAGTATGCCTTTCCGAGTTGCAGTTATGTCACTATTGTGCAGAACTATATATATGTATATACAGTTCATATTTTTAATATTTTACGGCAATCTCTTGTACATTTGAACCACCCAGTAGTCAACGTAGGATTGAGTTGTTACTATTGCTCATAAATAGAGTTGGGCTATTTTCCAGCAGGCCAGGTCCGAACCGAGTAGGCAGCGCCCCCACCAGTGTAACGTAATAAAACAGATGAAGTGTAGAATTATAAATTAGTACCGAGCGGATCTTTATATAAAGCGAACATGTAATTATTAAGTATCACGGACATGTATGAAGGAAAAATGAGACCATTGGTCGACGCAGTGCAAAAGTTTATTGATGAATTTCCCGATTTATATTATAACAGTGCTAAAATATACTGTATAATTTGCGATAAAGCGTTGATTTGCTGGGACAAACGCTGCAAAAATCATATAATCATATTAGTTAGCGTCCCAAAATCTGGGTATTAATCAGATAGAACTCTTATGAGAGAAACTAAATAAAAAAATTAAGAGAAAATGTACGATATCCAAAGACTAAATTTGAACTTCATTGCATAAAAAATTGACCAATGTTTCTTAATAAACACTGCGAAAATTAATAGAAAAAGTACATAAACAAGAAGCTGATAACTGTTTTCTTTCTTATTTAACAAGTTTAAAGAATAACAAACTTTTGTTTATTTTTGATAAAGATGATAGTGAAACTTTTGATATTTGTTATACTACTGTGTGCAAAAATAGTAAGACTTTTTAATTTAAATTTCGCGCGAAAACCCATTCGTCGAAATATTTTTTTTTCTAGGTTGGTATGACTGCCAGTGACATCTGTGCCAAATGTCACATCAAAATAATCATTAGTGTTTCGTATACGCTTGTCTTTCTGAAGTACAAAAAGTGCATTCGGCGATTTTTACAATGAGTGAAATTATTCAACAAAGAAGTCGTTTGTCGCGAGCAAGTGTTTTTGATTGGTATAAATTATTCAAAGAGGGTCGAGCACGCGTTGATGACGAACCACGTCCAGGACGGCCATCAACATCAACTGATGATCAACACGTCAATAGAATCAAGGAATTGGTGCTTGAGAATCGACGATTAACAGTCAGAGACCTTACTGGCATCGTTGGAATATCGGAAGGATCAGTGAAAACCATTTTGAAAGATCATTTGGGCCTAAGAAAAGTGAAAGCACGATTTGTTCCAAAATCACTCAATTTTTTCGAAAAACAACGTCGCGTTGATGTCTGTGAAACAATGCTTTCCGACTATCAAGACAAAATGAAAGGCATCATAACTGGAGATGAGACTTGGATCTACGCTTATGAACCGGAAACAGATGATCAATCGGCCGAATATCGTATCAAAGTTGAGCCGAAGCCCAAAAAACCACGTCAAAGCAAGTCAAAAATCAAGGTTATGTTGACAGTTTTCTTCGATTATCGAGGTGTGGTGCACTCCGAATTCCTTCCGACTGGCCAAACTGTCAACAAACAATACTATTTGAGTGTTAGGCGTCGTTTGCGCAATGATATTCGTGAAAGGAGGCCAGAATTATGGGCCGACAACTCTTTGTTTTTGCACTACGATAATGCACCGTCGCATACTGCATTAATTCTTCGTGAGTTTTTCGTCAAATTTTCAACCAATGTCGTGCCGCAACCACCGTATTCGCCTGATTTAGCTCCGTGTGACTTCTGGCTATTCAGCAAACTCAAACGACCGCTCCGGGGAAACCGTTTTGAGTCAATTGAAGACATTAAACGTGAATCGCTGCGCGCATTGAAGGCTATTCCTGAAATTGACTTTAACAACTGTTTCGAGAATTGGAAGAAACGTTGGCACAAGTGTATTGGGGCCAGAGGGAATTACTTTGAGGGGGACGAAATAGATTTGGAAGAATAAATTGAGAATTTAAAAATTATGAACAAAGTCTTACTATTTTTTGCCCACAGTAGTATATTTATTTAATAAAAAGCACGTTTTAAAATAAAACATAAATTTGTATTTTCAACATTTCGTGCTATTTTTCAGCATTTATAGATATTGATATTTGATATGCTGTGATTATTAAAAAATGAAACGAATTAGTAACATATTTAGAAATGTAGTTTTATATCATTATAGTCGATTGAGACGAAAAAATTTTAAAAAAAAGTGAAACAGTTTTTACATTTCCAATTTTCCATAAATAACTATCAGGAACAGGATTATGAACAGATATAATTGATCCTTTATGTGCTAGGTAGCATGCATATTATTGTGAGCTTACTTTCTCAGTAGAACTGGTTACAAATGAAATAGAAGCAAATTGAAGAAGTCTCAGTGCAATAATGAAGGCAGTGAAAGCAGTTAAGCCCTTAAGATGTCCCAGACAAGTGGTGACGAAACGTCGGTAGCAGAATTATCGGTTCATTTGGAGGTACTTTTTCCAAAAATAAAAAAATAAAAACTTCAATTTTATCGGGTACTTTTTATTATCATACAAAATATATTTATTTTTTTAAAATTATTTCCTTAAAATGTTGGCCATAACTGCGCCTAACATGGTCCATTCTGAAGTTCCAATTTTCGATGACGCGTTGGATCATTTCAAGTGGTACTTGGGGAGTAACGCAATGTTGGCTTTCAATTGCTCAATCGTAGCTGGCTTATCCATATAGACTTTGGATTTTAGGTAGCCCCAAAGGAAGGTTTAAAGGTGTGATATCAGATGATCTAGGCGGCCATTTCACAGGTCTATTACGTGATCGCTTTCGATTCTTGAACGAGTTGAATTTTGTATGCTTCCAAACCAAAATCCCTACGTAAAATACGCCAAGTTGTGGCATACGACAAGCCAAGCTGTTGAGATCTACGTCGAATCAATTCTTCACGGTCCTCGCGCACGCTCTCAGCTACCATCGCTTTATTTTTTTCGCTACGTGCTGTATGCGGTCTATTGGTTACGTATTAACCAATAATGAAAATTGGGTTAAGGGTAAGGTAAGGGTATGACGAATTGTGCGTTAGGTGGGCCGATTACGTAGACCATAAGACCGCACGAAACACATTTCTCGTGGAACGTTGTTTTTCGTAATGCAGCTGAATAAATAGACGCTGTGCCAGACTGAATCTTTCCGTAATAAAATGTTACACAATACTTAACTAAAATAACATGAAAGTTTGACAAGACTAGCGCTTTATCTGTCAAAAAAAATCGCTATTGAAAAAAGTACATCATAATGAATCACCCATTGCTACAGCAGCATTGGAGAAAAAATATTGATTTGGGACATCATGGTAAGAAATAAAGACATTTTTGACCTTAATTTTTGCACCGACTTATCGAACTCGTATATGAACTACAGTTATCTGTATTACCCTAAATAATTAAAACTTTTATCGAAATTTCAAGTCTATAAACTGAGTTTTACATCAAAGTTACATTATTCATATTTATACCTGATAAAGATAGTCAATTATGGGAAATGTTGGTATTCAAGGAGTTTATATTAAAATATATTTATTCCAGTTATCGCAAGCTTCATTATTAAAGAAAATTATGATCGTCTGTTAGTCCATCGCCAATTAAATTCCCAGAAATTAATTAAAAATTTCGCCGGAGAAGGACTCGAATCTCCATCTACCGTTTACTAGACGACTACCTTACTATTTAGACCACCGGATAGTATAACTTCGAGTCCTTTAACACGTCATAAAATGCATTATGGAACAGATTGAATATTTATTTAAAACTCGCAGTAAGGTTGTTTTAATATTGATAACACAGGCCAACCGTGCCAAAGCTTTTTTTTATAAATTTGGCCCCCCTTTATGTTTTTTGACGTGCTGAATCCGAAAATGAACCACGGGGCAGTAAAGTTTCCTCGCATGTTTACTTTACGTTATTTATGCATTTTAAACGTATAATAATACCTTGGTCTCAGCACCTAACTAGTAGTAAATGCTCAAAGTGCACTTTTGAGTATCTGGGTGACTAATACAAAGAAAATCACGAAGGCATATACTTTCTAATCTGCAGGTACATTTTTTACACTAACATTTAATTTTTTTCCCTGAAAATCTTGGAGCTGTAAGTGAGGAACGTTTCCACCAAGATGTAAAGGAGATGAAGAAACTGTGTCAGGGTCGTTGGTATGTCAACATGATGGGAGATTGCTGTTGGACCCTTCTACGAGCAACTTCAGAAGCATCATATAAAAGGAAAAGACACTTTTTACCGTGAAGAGGTTGAGGAAATACAAAACTTTAGACTACTAAGTAAAAAACTGTTCATATTCAAACTTGCACTACCATTGTAATAATAAAATGTTAAATCTTTCAATTATACTCTGATAATAAATTACGTACCTTTAAGTCTTAAATATATATTGGGTTGGCGACTAAGTACTTTCGGTTTTTACTGATAGAGGGCGTTGCTTTATTTTTTGTATAACATATGTTAGTGCTGTACTTTACCGTTTGTCGCGTGATACTAGTCACATTGACGTAACTTCAGAAGCAAGTAGTGCGTGATTTTTATTAAAGCTATTAGTTGTGGGTTAATTTTAAATGGAGTGCAGAAACGAACATTTTCGACATATTTTACTATTTTATTTCCGTAAAGGAAAGAAAGCTGCTGCGGCTCACAAAAAGATAAGTGAAGTTTATGGTGCTAATTGCTCAGAGATGAGCAACGTTCTGGTCAGCCTACTGAAGTTGATGACCAAATCAAAGTCATAATTGAAGAGGATCGTCATATAACTGTTCGAGAGGTTGCGGAGCGGTTACATGTATCGCACACAACAGTTGAAAAACATTTAAAATGTCTTGGGCTAGTTAAGAAGCTTGATATTTGGGTACCTCACGAATTGAAAGAAATTCATTTAACACAAAGAATTAACTTTTGCGATATGCACCTTAGACGAAATGAAACCGAGCCTTTCTTAAAAAGAATCATCACTGGTGATGAAAAATGGGTGCTGTACAGTAACATAGTTCGAAAACGATCATGGAGCAAACACGATAAACCAGCTCAAACCACATCGAAAGCTGAATTGCATCCAATAAAGATCATGCTGTCAGTTTGGTGGGATTACAAAGGTGTTGTGTTTTTTGAGCTGCTTCCAAGGAACCAAACGATCAATTCTGATGTTTACTGTCAACAATTAATAAAACTGGATGAAGCAATCAAAGAAAAACGGCCAGAATTGTCAAATCGGAAAGATGTAGTTTTCCACCAAGATAATGCAAGGACTCACACATCTTTGGCAACTCGTGGAAAACTATTGGAGGCTGGGAAGTGATGCCACATCTCCCATACAGCCCTTATCTAGCACCATCTGATTACCATTTATTTCGAAGTTTGCAGAATTCTTTGAATGGTACAACTTTCACAAATGACGATGACTTTCACTCGCACCTGGTTCAGTTTTTTGCTGATGAGGACCAGAAATTTTATGAACGCGGAATCATGCAGCTGAAAGAAAGATGGCAAAAGGTCATTGAGCAAAATGGAAAATATATAATTGATTAAAAACTATTCTTTGTTTAAAAAAAAGTGTTTTATTTTATACTACAAAACGGAAAGTACTTAGTTGCCAACCCAATAGTTTATTACTATCATACCCAACAAAAGATAAAGATTGCGAAAAATTGGTACGTGGTAGAAAAAAGCTGATTGAAAATTTGGATTCAGTCCACCAAAATACATAAGAAACATGTTGAACTTTGAAAAAATTTTTAAAAAATATTTATTGGCCTGTGTAATTATTTATAAATATATAATTAAGTTCCTTACGATTAATGAAAATTATTATTTTCTGCTATTCCATCGTTTATTAAATCATTTTATTGTTAACTTTAATATTTTAAAGGAAGCTATTTTCGAAGAAAAAATGAAAGTATTTGATACCTTTTAGTAACATCGCATATCAATGTCAAATATGTACTTTTTAAACAATTGTAAAAAATTATGACTTCGTATTTTATACAGCGCTTTGTAGATAAAAAAAATTACTTGTTTGAACTTTAAAATGCTAAAATGGCAACTTGATAAAAGTCTTCAAATAGCAAGAGTTTCTAAAGGTTTCGTTACTGAAAAGATTAATACACCAACATGAAAATATAATTCATTTAAAGTATTTCCCCGTTGGCATACAAAACGCTCTGTTTTCCCGTTTCCATTAGTATCCACTTTAAAACGATTTATAGGTGATGTATCTTCGTTTACGTGTTGTTTAACATTTCTAATGTAATTATTTGCAATGTGTGCATGGCTGATTTATATCGCTTGTAAAAATGAAGATAAAAATATTTAAACTGCGCGTGACACATGTACTCTTTACGGTTTCTTTGTCCGGGGAAATTTAAAACGTGTAAAAAGTATTTACCAAACGTTCACCGAAAAAAGGACTTACAGAGCGACATAGCAAATGTAGCCGTGTTTTCTAGCACTTATTGTTAATAATATAAATTATTAGTTAGTGAAACATATGATTAGTTTCACCAACTAATAATTTATATTTAGTTTGTTAATTTCATGTATGTATATTTTTTATATTTATTTAATTTATTTATTGTATATAACGGGTCTTCCAATAGAAACTTCCGAACTTTGACAGTTGATAGTGGCCATATTGTTGAAGCTACATCTGTCGAATTGGCTGTCATTTATTTAGGCTGTTTTGTCAAATCACCATGGACGGATATAGCGTTCAACAACACGTGCAAATGATAAAATTGCTTTGTCAAAATAGGTGTTCTGTTCGGGAAACGTTCAGCGCGCTTCGCCCATTTTACGGTCGCCATAATCGTCCTACCGAAAGGACTATTCGCGGTGTGGTGGATAAATTTGAGTCCGCTGGTTCAGTAAACAATGAACCGACACCCGTACGACGACGAAACGCAAAATCTGCCGAAAACGTGACCGCTGTCAACATCGACGCTGTGCACAACATAGTAAAGACAGACAACCACTGCACATACAGAGATATTACACCATTGGACATAGGTATGACCCAAGACAGAACTAACTTGCACGATCTTGCCGTCAGAAAGCTTTGCGCTCGATGGATATCACACAATTTAATGATAGCTCCAAAAAGGCGCATATGGATTGGTGCAAATAAATGCTTTAAAAAATTCAACCGAGGTCGAGCAAAATCAGTGTTCGACACCGTTACAAGTGATGAAAGTTGGATTTATTGTTACGAGTCAAAAAGCAAGGGACAATCGGCTCAATGGGTTTTGAAAGAGGAGGAAAAATCTACGAAATTGAGGCGAACCCACGAAAGCGAGAAAATGTTGTTTCTTTTTTTCGAAAACACCGGTCATCTTCCTACTCTTCCGCTAGCAGATCGTCGCACAATCAATACTGAATGGTATACAGCCATCAGCTTGCTGACTGTATTCTAAAAAGTGCGGAGAAATGATCAAGAGGATGAATGATTCTGAATCAAAATAATGTATCGTCACACAATGCGTCTCAAACATAGAGTTTTTTACCACTTCACGAACGGAATTGATTATTATAGTACCAACCTGGCACCTTGTGAACTCTTTTTATTTCCACACATAAAAGACAAACAAGAAACTTACGTCACGTTGCAGACATTTTGTCAGTCTTATCCATTGCCGCTACATAACAACAGCTGTGAATAATGTGTGTTATTTATAAAACAAAATAGACGTGATATAAATAACGCAAGCATCGCAAGGTCGCCTGATTCTTCGTACACTCACCCCGTTACGATCCTGGCGTGCAGGAAAAATATCCCAACTCTAGTTATTATGTTTTGAATATAATTGTTTCATTACAAAATCATATCAATGTTTTTGAAAAACAATAATTGATCTCGCTTGTAACTTCCGCGGTAGTTTTTTACTTTTTTCGTCTTGGCTTCGGTTTCAGTGCAACAACTAACGCAGTAGCAGCAGAGAAGCCTTGTGGATGTCTTATATAAATGACAAAACGTCGGCTGTTGAAGTATTGTAAACGCAATTAGAATAATAAATGTCTATACGCGCGGAAAAGCACTTTATTTATACCTTTTCTGACAAACTATTAATTGAAGAGCACTGTATATTCATAATCTAAAAGAAATTTTACGTAATTCATGGAAAAGTTTGCGTAACTCACCAGATATCGCACATTAAATAATTGCATACATTACAGAATCAAGTCAGATGATATACTTTACTTTTACAACATTTAGACGACGGGAAAATTACGTGAATGATACGAAGCGAGACACTAAGAATAAAACCGTCCACGTTCCAGTTACAAAGTTCCGACTTACCTTTCTTGATGTTGGATTTCTTTCACCATAATATCGGCGAGAGGGTCATTGTAAGGTCTCTCTCCGAGCAACCTCTGCTGGTCGAGATCACCCTGCATCTGACTGAAGGCATGTTCACCGACATTAACAGACGTTTCGAGTTGACAGGACAAATCTATTGATTCTTCATCAGCTGAAACAAACAAAAAATATATTTTATTAAGTGTAAGTTGCGTGTGAATAAATAAAAAGTTAAATGGCACCGCCATTTAGTACGTACAAGATGATAATTCGAAAGATTCATTAATCATTTCTTCGCCGACACTGTTGAGTTGAAATAATTGTGTAGAAATTTGTCATTTTGTATTTATCAAGAAAAATGGTTTGAACGTGTTAGTTGCTTATCTCTTTATATAAATTAAACGCAACAGGTAAACACAAGGAGTAAAACAATGTAATTAATGATGTAATAAACGAATAAAAATTTTAATGAAATACATTTCAAAATTAAATATGTATTTCTGAATATAAGAACTTAAAAGTGCGAAGTGTGAAAGCATATTAATGTCGACATGATTGTATTAACTAGTTTGAATGGTAACACTTTATATAAAGTCAATAGGGGGAGCTCTAAATTTCAATAAACTTAGGTAATTTTGATGGAGCCTGTGGTTGATTTACTTAATCACTGAAGGTTGAAATGATCTGCTAATGATGACAACCTGTTTGTCGAAATACGTATACAGAATTCGAAAATTAATGTGGCAAGGGGTTGTATTTCAACCTTCAATAAACGTAATCGCTTTGTCACCTACAATATCAAAAAATCTTCCTCTGTCATCTTGTATGTAACCTCAATATGGTGATTACGTTCACTGTACCACCTACTACGAGGGAGCGTTTTTATATTCGCGGAATGGGGGACAAGGGGTGGAAATAACAAAACCAAATTATTTTTCTTTTTCAATATATTCACCTGCAAGACGGATACATTTTTCACATATTTCAATTAATTTACTTATACCCTCATAAAAAAATGATTTCTCTTTATCTGCAAAATACGCCGAAACTGCCTCCTTGACTTCATCATCGGCAGTAAATTTTTTACCCCGCAGCTCTTTTTTCATTTTCGGAAACAGGTAATAATCACTCGGGGCCAGGTCTGGGCTGTAGGGTGGGTGATTCACAATTTCGAAGCCCACCTTATGCAGGGCAGCTAACGCAACGCGGCTCTTTTCTCTTTAATGGCTTCTTTTAGTCGCTCTAATATTGAAGCGTAATATTCTCCGGTTATAGAAACACCTTTATCTTTATAATCAATCAACAATATTCCTTCCGAGTCCCAAAATACCGTTGCCATGAGTTTCCCAGCTGATTGTGACACTTTAAATTTCTTGGGAGGTGCTGTGCCCTTTTTATGCCACTGCATGGAGTCTTGTTTGGACTCAGGTTCATAATGATGAACCCAAGTTTCGTCTCCAGTAACAATTCCACTCAATACACCATCCTTGTCTTCACTACAGAGGTCCAAAAATGCACGTGAACACTCTACGCGCTGTTGTTTTTGCGGCGGCGTGAGCATTCTCGGCACCCATCTTGCGCTGACCTTAGACATGCCGAGATGATCGTGTAGGATTTTAAAAATTATTGTATCGGATACTCCAACCATTTCTGCGAGTTGTTTCTTCTTTAGTCGAGCATCTTCGAGTACAATTTGTTCAACTTTTTGGATAAGTGCTGGCGTGGTCACCTCATTGCTCCTGCCCGGCCTCGGGTCGTCTTCAAGGGATTCCCTTCCTTGTTTAAATAAACTATGCCACTTGTACACCATGGTTTTTCCTGGACAAGAGTCGCCGTAAACCAATGACATTTCATTCATTATGGTCGCGACTGATTTTCCTTGCCTGGTAAGGAACTTTATAACGGCACGATATTCGATTTTTTCTATATTTCACTTTTCACTCCTGATTATGTTACTTGGTTGACGATAGCTCAAAGACTAACTGTCTAATAACAATGAAACTTCGTATTTATACTAATCATGAGTCGCTGCACAGGCCACGCCCACAATGCGCCTACTCACCCCTCTACAACCCGCTCATGCCGCGAATATAAAAACGCTCCCTCGTATATCAAAAAAGTCTTCCCCTGTCATCTTGTATGTAACCTCAATATGGTGATTACGTTCACTGTACCAAAATCAAAAAAAGTCTTCCCCTGTCATCTTATGTGTAATCCCAATATTTTTGCTAATAATGGTGTTTAGAGTCTTGTACGAAGTTGAGACTTCGGAGTTCGTTTTATGGTACGCAATAAACATTTAATTGAAAATCTTTTTCAGCTCATAGAAACTGGTATAAAAACATCTCCAAATATTCTTGAGAACCATATACTTTACAAGATATATGCAAAATAGGCATCAGTTTGAGACATTATCTCGCCATCTGATTCGAAACTCTTTCCATCCAGTAATTTTTTGATGTTTTTTTTGTATTTTCAAAATAGATTTTTAGCAAATAAACAACCGCTTCGATTTCCAGGTCTTTTCAATATCCTAAGTCCTTCAGAATCTAATCTCAAATAGGAGTTTAAATACACCAGTAAGTCCAACATTATCCTCCCTTCAATTGACAAAACTATCAGGTTGTTACAAATGTAATGTCCGTTTTTGCCTTCAGTCTGAACTGAATCGCACCTGTGTTAAGACGTGTATGTTTTTGGTGAAAATTATTATTGTATTTGTAGAAAAGGGTATTTATTTTGAAGTGTGTACCTGTTCCATTTCTTGGAAAGATTATTACACCTATCCTTGTCTCGCCTATGGAAATGCTGTCGGCAAGAGATATTCGGGCAATTTACCTCTTTCAATTTAAAAAGGGATTAAATGCAGCTGCAGCAACGCGAGAAATTAATCAGACGTTCGGTGAAACCCCGTTTAATGAACGCACATTACGGCGATGGTTTAAAAAATTCAGCGAGGGAAATTTTCATTCGGAAAATGAGCCTCGCGGATATGCGCGTAGCACCATTAATGACGACGAGTTGCGTGTAGAAGTTGAAAGTAATCCATCGACAACAGTGCGTAGCCTTGCTGAAACATTTCAAGTGTCCATTGCCACCATTAGTCGTCACCTTTCTTCGATGGGCAAAGTGAAGAAACTCGATCGATGGGTGCCGCACCAATTAACGGAAGCCAATAAACTCCGTCGATTAGAGGTGGCTACCTCTTTGGCTAATCGACAGAAAGTTGAACCGTTTCTTCATCGAGTGGTAACGTGTGATGAAAAGTGGATACTTTATGATAATCGAAGACGGTCAGAACAATGGTTAGATCGAGTTGAAGCACCAAAACAACATGCACGAGCATCACTTCACCCGCGAAAGATTATGGTGACTGTATGCTGGACCAGTAATTATAGCTGTCAATAGAAAACGGAAGAAATAAACCGATTTGGGCTAAATAACAGAAGAATATTTCCAACTAGACTTCAAGAAAATCATAGAGGCTTCAGTTTGAAGCAAAATATAACGTGGGATTTTATTGATATTGAAAGGAATATTACTGTTTGTATAATGCATTAAAAAAGCAAAAATATTGAAAACAATATACAATATGCCTTAATTGAACCCCCTGTATCGATTCTATATGAATTGATTTCACATGCGTTGAAAACAAAGGCACATATGAACGAAGGGTTTTACTTTAGTTGTAGGTGTGCCATTTGGGTTGTCTATACGCAAGCAAGTTATTCCATTACTTAAAAGAACTGATACAAATAAAGCCACAGATAAACGAAAGATGTAGTAGGTTTTACTTTAGTTGCAGGTGGGCCATTTCGGTTGTCTATACGCAAGCAAGTTATTCTCTTACTTAAAAGAACCGATACAAATAAATGACAAAGCCACAGATAAACGAAAGATGTAGTAGGTTTTACTTTAGTTGCAGGTATGCCATTTGGGTTGTCTATACGCAAGCATTTTATTCTCTTGTTTAAAAGAACAGATACTAATAAATTATTTTAAACAAAATCAACAAAACATCAAAATGGATATTTAAATGCTACGCTTATATAATAATAATAATAATAATATTTATTAATTACTCAACAGAGAAACTCCAAGTGGCGTAAGTACTTACAAAAGGAAATATCACATTGACAATACAATAAAAAACAATGTAAATAATCAAAAATTATACAAATAAAGTTGTACTAAGAAAAACACCGTATCAAACAGTGCGCCGATGGAGGAAGTTAAAGCTGCTAGCCGAGTGCATTAATGGAGCTTTGAGAAGTATGTTGTTTCTTGGCGTTTCCATGTACATTGGACATTGATCATTGAAGCTTGATTCCAATCTCGGAACTGCGAGCTTTACGCCGGCCAATAACTTTAGTGCATTAATTCTCGCAGAGATCAAGCCATCCATAAAAGCTGCACTGACGTTATGCCTCCGTTCTGCCAAGGACTCAAAGCCATGCTAAATTAGAAGTTGTCTGTAATCAAATCCTGCCCTGGATAAATGGCATTTCCTTTGTACGATAAATATTTTAAAAATTTCTTCTGTTCTTTTCTTCGTTCCAATGCATCATTTTGAATATCATTAGGGTACCGTACCATAGCTGCACACTCTAACTTCCTACGTACCAAAGCCCGAAATACAGAGGACATAGTCCCCATATCAGTGCAGTTTTAAAATATAATAAATCCAAGGGTTTGGTATGCAGTAGAGGTTATAGCAGATAGATGCTCGACAAAGCATAGTTTGAAGTCAAAAGTAACACCTAAATCCCTTATCGAACCCCTATGGGAAACTAACACATTGTCAATGTAATATTCAGATTCATTCCCATTTAATTTCCGTGTATAAGAGATAGAAAAATATTTACCAATGTTTAAGGAGATATAATAAAATGTTAATAACTGAAGACACACTGGGTCAATGTGCGTTTTGGCATCCAAGGATACAGATCGTGTGCGAAATTTGTTTTCGTACGGGTATTTTGCAGTAGTTTTCCAGGTGCGACACTGTTTAATTATCTGATGATGATGACAACTTAGTTATCGAACTACGTGTACAGAATACGAAAATTAATGTGGAAACAGGTTCAGTGATTAAGTTAATCAACCACAGGCTCTATCAAAATTACCATAATAAAATATAATAATAATAATTGCCGTAGGGACATAAATCAGTTGATTCGCCCTTGATCCCAGGCGTGGAACAATGAAATAAACACGCGACAGTAAATCCGGCGTATCAACCCTCCCAGTAACTCTGCATAAATAAAGCGCTAAGAGTTTTTCTCCTATCAGACAGCGATACGATGTCATGTCGCTCCAACAACTCGTAATTCACTCCACGGACAGGATATCGACCATCACATTTAAGTGAGAGGTATTTCAGAAATTGGCGTTGTATCTGTTCCAGGAGGCTAGTTTGAGATTTGTAGATGGGGTACCAGACTATAGATGCATATTCCAGTTTGGAAACGACATGAGCAATATAATAAAGATTCCGAAACAGATTATTTGTGGAGAACAGAAGTAAAAAGCAAATATAAATATTTATTTACCCATTAATTATACAGTGAGTTCATTAATGATTGAGATGGAACCTTATGCAACCAAACATACACTATTGGTAGCCTTACATTCAAAATTCCCTAGACCCTAGAAATCTATAGTTTTAAAAAAATTATCCAACACACTTAATATGAAATTAAATCCAACTTACCGCTCTAACCACCAAAAATTTACTAATACTTCTGAAAATTACTGGTAATTGATAACACGTAATTACAAATCAAATAAGGCAAAATGTCAAACAATTTAGTAGGGTTATAAAGAGAGATCTGTCACGATCTAGTTACAAGGATATTTCATACCAACTGTAATCTTTGTTGTTGTATACTTGGTTGCATAATCCGTCTCAATCTTTATTGAACACATTGTATATGTTTTACAGAGAATAATGTCATATTTAATCAACTCTATAATTTATTAAACAATACTAAAAATAACTGAGCGTTGTAAATAAAGAAAATTATTAGCGCTATCTGTTGAACAACATATAATGTGAAAGTTGTATATTGCCTTGACAAAACGGATTGCTCAAGTTACAACTTAAAGTCACAGTACCTTTTGTCATCTCATTACAAAAAAAACACAACTTCGAACTCGGTAAAGCTTTTACAGGAACATTTGAATTGGTGAAACAAGTTTATGGTGATGATTATTTATGCCGCACACATGTGTTCGAATTGTATAAGAGATTCCAGTCGTAATGCTTTGGAAGACAACCCCAACCCGAGCTGGTCAAAAAACAAAAATGGCGATGAATTGGTGGAACAAATGCATGATAGTCTGTAAGGTGAATTTGACTGTGATATGGATAGCAGAGGAATTAAATACGACCAAAGACTGTTGTACAAGTTGCAGGACATTTTGAACTTGAAACTGCTTCAGTAACACATCTTTAAGTTGTGGCTATCATGTCATAGCACACTTCATATAGTTACAATATATATTAACTTATAGAATGTAGTGTCTGATTGCTAATTTAAGCAATACAAATGTAAAGAAAATGTTCACTACAAATAAAATTACATACTTCATTGTAAGGACAGAAAGTAGATATTTTTATATGTAGGCTAAATGCAATAACACAGTGTAATGGTGGTTGCCTATACGAGCGTAAAATTTTTTTTTCAAAACAATATATTTTAATTTTCCCTCAACTTTATATGAATGAGATTTACTTTATGTGGTGAGTAGTGCAATAATACTAATTGTATTCTAAATATATTATACAACACTTAAATAAAAGGACTGTTCCCGTCCATTGAGTCTCTGTATCATGCCATATTTTGCTGTAAATTTTGTTTTTGGTACAGTAAAGCCCCTTCCACATCGGTGTTCGTAATTCTGTATACGTCTTTCGACAAATAAGTTGTCGCCATCAGCAGATAATTAATCACAATGTGGCACTTGGTTCCCAGGTAAAATCCGCACAGAATAGTTCCACAACTTTTCCTGCTAGTCACCAAATACACACTGATTTATTTCACACAGTTTAATATATTTTCTAGTCTTAAAACTTACACTTATACTAAAATACAAGCTTTCACTTATGGACCTTTTTAAACGGTCGTATCTTGTAGGAACTCAAACAGGAAAGAATATACTATCGGATCTCTATTTATGTTTGACAGTTGGTTTTTATTTTTCACAATAAATATGCTCTCGTAATTGTCCAATTTACGGTAATTATTTATATTATTAATTAATAATACGCTATCATCGGATTACTCACACTTAATTTATAATTCTGGTTAGGCGTTATTAACCTTGAACATTTTTTAACGCGTCTTTAGTGTCTGTAATCATTTTAGGTAATGTAGTTTTCTTAGGTTCAACGTATGGACCTTTTCAAATTAAGTTTTACACTCCGAAAGTAATCGATTTTGTTCAAAATTACTAACTTATTTCCTTTACCTTGCTTTTAAGTAAAAAGAGTCTTTCTATCCTAAGACTTTTAATCAAATTCCAGTCATTATTAACAGACTTTTGTTTGTCCTGCTGTAATCATTGAAGATTAAGATATAACCCCTTTCCACATTAATTTTCGTATTCTGTATACGTATTTCGACAACTTAGTTGTGGAAATACGTAACCTGAATATAAAAATTAATGTTGAAAAGGGGTTGTATATCAACCTCCAGTAATTAAGTTAATCAACTACAAGCTCCATCAAAATTACCTATCCAAATTCAGGAAAATTTACATCCTGAATTTAGATTTTACAAGTCTCTCTAATGAAGTTTTTTAACCTGGTTCTAAATTCTTAATTGAGATTTGCTTGCAATCACCTCCTCAGTAGGAGTATCACGGTTTGACAAGAAATATTTCAAACCTTCGTTTGGTAAGTCTACGTCTTCACGATTAAAAATCGTGAAGATATGAATGATTGAGCACTAGTGTTTCTTTTGCAACGTTTATATCAAAACTGTTTTCTAATGGCATACAAAACACTTTGAATTTCTTATTTAGACCTTTAATTTTTAATTCTAAGTTATGGTTCGTGATTTCTCCGATTTTCCTGTAACAATTACACCGCTCTTCAAATTCAATTAATGTTGAATTTGAAGTGGTGTAATATCATTCGTTTTTTGTTAATTTCAACTCGTACAATTCTTGTTATTCTAATATACGTCTTTCATAGTATAGACAGTTTGTATCTAGTCTTAACCGTTTCAAAGAAAGCGAATTTCAAGTTATGTTTCCGCGCAGAAACTCTATGAGGAAATGTGAAAGACAAAGGTCGAGTTAAATCAGAAATCGTGGATTTACGAAATAAAATGTAGAGATTGTAATAAGTTCTAGTCTTAATCATTTTATAGAACGCGGATTTTAAATTACATATCGGTCCAGGAACTCTAGAAGGAAAAGTGAATGACAAAAGTCGAGTTAGATCAGAAATCGGGGGTTTACGAAATAAAATGCCGAGATTGTAATAAATTCTAGTCTTAATCATTTTAAACAACGCGGATTTCAAATTACATTTCGGTCCAGGAACTCTAGGAGTAAATGTGAAAGACAGAAGTCGAGTTAGATCAGAAATCGGGGGTTTACGAAATAAAATGTCGAGATTGTAATAAATTCTAGTCTTCATCATTTTAAAGAACGCGGATGTCAAATTACATTTCGGTCCAGGAACTCTAGAAGGAAAAGTGAATGACAAAAGTCGAGTTAGATCAGAAATCGGGGGTTTACGAAATAAAATACATCGTACAAACCAAACGCTCAACTGAAACCCGGCATAAAGAATATTTCGCGTGTAACAAGTTTAATCGGCCTGAGAAATCAAGTTTAGTGAAACACGTGCTAGAAAATAATCATAGGGTAACCGCAGATTGTCTACATTTAATTAAAAACATTAATAAGTTATGTGAATTGGATAGTTACGAGAGCATATTTGTGAAAAATAAAAATCACATGTTAAACAGAGATATAGGTTCGATAATATATTCTTGCCTCTTTGAGTAAGGTGCGACCGTCAAAAAAGGCCCATAAGTGGAAGCTTGTATTTTAGTATAAGTGATTAATAAACGTATGAAATTGTGTATGAAATAAATCAGTGTGTTTTTGGTGGTTAGCGAGAAAGGTTGTGCGTAATTGTTTTGTGTTGAATACTTGAATTATAGGCTGACGATGACAACTTAGTTATCGATGTACGTATTCAGAATACGAATTACCTTCTTTGATTAATAAATAAATGTGTTTTGTAAGAAAAAAAATGTGTTCAACTTAACTACGCTCAATAAAAAGGGTACACTCCCTCATATTTAGATTTGACTAGCTAATAAAGTGCGTTGATACGTACGATGCAACGTGTGTTGTGGATTGTCGATAATACGTATTTGTCTATCAGGCAACATTGGTTCACCATGCGGTCCTCCGATATCGGAGGGTAGCTGCCAGCGGGTCGATTCTTCCTCAGTCTTCGATCGTGGAAAATATAAAGGTAGTAACACTTCGTAGATACCGACTTCGGCACTATCAACAACAAATATAACAGTATCGAATGAGCTTCCGTAATTTTCTAAAAATCGGCGCACCGTACCTGGAAAAACAAATTCTTATATTAATACTGGTGTCAATATTACGGTCGTACACTGACTAAAACTAAAAACTGCGAATAGTTTGGCAGTACTGATGCCTGATGTGCGACACACGCTCCTTCGGAGGTGCGGTAAATAGGATTGGCTTAATAAGCTCATGAATAATTACGTTTTTAAATGGTTTCCTATTTATGTAATAAATACATGTATGTAATTGCATGCTAAAACCTCGAAGTTCGACTATACAGTACTGTGCAAAAGTAAGAAACACCTAACAATATTTTCCAAAACTTATTTACTAATAATTATTGGGTTAATTGAATTTATAATACTTAATACATCTTTCCAAGAACGATTCACTTATTGGTAGAAATATAATCACTGGAAATTTTATATTTATAACATCATACTTCCGCGTAGAAGTGAGATAGACCGCTTGATAAGAAGACTAAAGTAATAAATTTTATTGCACCACAATGCTCTGCAATAAAAATTCAAGGGAGAGTTATTTATCTATAAGATTTTGTTTTTAATTCAGTGGTAGAAACGATACAGAGCAGTTCCACAATAGAATTTACTTAAATTCTTAAAAAACGCGCTTACGAGTGAAATTTTCATTTTAAGAAAAAATTGTGAGCTGTAAATTGTTCTAGTAAATAGAAAATGCGTAGAATAGCAGTACTAGACAGAAATAAAATTATTGTTTTACGCCAAGAGGGTTACAGTGAAATGTTGCCGGTATGCCGTGCAACAAACAATAAAAAGAATAACAGAAACCGGCAGTGTAAGTGATAGATCAAAGAGTGAAAGTCGAAAAAAGCTCAGTAAAGCTGATGCGGAGTTTTTAAAAGTTAGTTCTTTAAGAAATCGTAAGAAAATTAGCGCAGAACTAAGTCAAGATCTTGTGTAAATGGTAGACCAAAGAGTGGAAGTCCAAAAAAGCTCAGTAAAGCTGATGCAGAGTTTTTAAAAGTTAGTTCTTTAAGAAATCGTAAGACAATTATCGCAGAACTAACTCAAGATCTTGTGTAAGTGATAGACCAAAGAGTGGAAGTCCAAAAAAGCTCAGTAAAGCTGATGCAAGTTTTTAAAAGTTAGTTCTTTAAGAAATCGTAAGAAAATTAGCGCAGAATTAACTCATGATCTTGTGTAAGTGATAGACCAAAGAGTGGAAGTCCAAAAAAGCTTAGTAAAGCTGATGCAGAGTTTTTAAAAGTTAGTTCTTTAATAAATCGTAAGAAAATTAGCGCAGAATTAACTCAAGATCTTGTGTAAGTGATAGACCAAAGAGTGGAAGTCCAAAAAGCTCAGTAAAGCTGATGCAGAGTTTTTAAAAGTTAGTTCTTTAAGATATCGTAAGAAAACTGTCGCAGAACTAACTCAAGATCTTGTGTAAATGGTAGACCAAAGAGTGGAAGTCCAAAAAAGCTTAGTAAAGCTGATGCAGAGTTTTTAAAAGTTAGTTCTTTAAGAAATCGTAAGAAAATTGTCGCAGAACTAACTCAAGATCTTGTGTAAGTGATAGACCAAAGAGTGGAAGTCCAAAAAAGCTTAGTAAAGCTGATGCAGAGTTTTTAAAAGTTAGTTCTTTAAGAAATCGTAAGAAAATTAGCGCAGAACTAAGTCATATCTTGTGTAAATGGTAGACCAAAGAGTGGAAGTCCAAAAAAGCTCAGTAAAGCTGATGCAGAGTTTTTAAAAGTTAGTTCTTTAAGAAATCGTAAGAAAGTTAGCGCAGAACTAACTCAAGATCTTGTGTAAGTGATAGACCAAAGAGTGGAAGTCCAAAAAAGCTCAGTAAAGCTGATGCAGAGTTTTTAAAAGTTAGTTCTTTAAGAAATCGTAAGAAAATTAGCGCAGAATTAACTCAAGGTCTTGTGTAAGTAATAGACCAAAGAGTGGAAGTCCAAAAAAGCTCAGTAAAGCTGATGCAGAGTTTTTAAAAGTTACTTCTTTAAGAAATCGTAAGAAAGTTAGCGCAGAACTAACTCAAGATCTTGTGTAAGTGATAGACCAAAGAGTGGAAGTCCAAAAAAGCTCAGTGAAGCTGATGCAGAGTTTTTAAAATTTAGTTCCTTAAGAAATTGTAAGAAAGTTAGCGCAGAACTAACTCAAGATCTTGCGCGAACATCTTGTACTTCGGTACATGCTTCAACAGTAAGGTGATACTTGCTCAGATCAGACTTGAGGGGATGGGTGGCTGTGAGAAAACCCTTACTGCGACGAGGTAATAGAGGGAAACGATTAAAATATGCCAGAGACCACGAAACTTGGGGATATAATGAGTGGCGACAAGTACTATGAACTGACGAATCTAAATACCAATTATTTGGAACGAACAGACGTCAGTATGTTAGACGACACCCTGGTGAATCCTTATTGGAACCATGTTTATATACCACCATAAAGTCTGGAGGAGGCAAAATCCAAGTTTGGGGTTGCATTTCGCCAGCAGGTGTGGGTGAAATTGTAAAAAATAGAGGGTAAATTAACTGGGGAGAAATACAGAACACTATTAGAAGAACATCCCATACCATCAAGGCAGCAACTTATTGGCAATAATTTCATTCTACAGCAAGATAATGATCCAAGCATACCTCAAAACTTGTGAAAACTTATTTAATACAGCAGGAAGCAAATGGAGTATTGCACTCTATGATATGGGCACCTCAAAGTCCTGACTTAAATATTATTGATCATGTGTGGGATTATCTTGTCAGAAAAAAGTGTAAAAGGGGGCCAAAGAGCAAAAATGAACTGTGGGAACATACTACAGGAAGAGTGGTACAATATTCCTGAAAATTTCATTAATTCACTAATGGAAAGCCTACCAAGAAGAACGCAGGATACCATAAAACATAAAAGTGGCCATAGAAAATATTGAAAATTTAAGTTGTTTATATTTAAATATCGATACTTGTGTAAGATTGTTATTTATCCTTTTATAACAGTTTGTTGTAAAATTCGAGAAGTGCTTCTTTCTTTTGCACAGCACTGTATATGCTTACATATACTATTAAAGGGAATGCAATAATGAATATAAAATTTCCAATGGTTTAATTGGATAAGTTTTTACGTCAAAAAAGACATCTCATTTCCTACATTCCACGAAGTGAACTTTTTAAAAACAAATACATTAAAATTTTGATGGTTACCAATATTTTTGTTCAATAAATATCCCTAAAAACTAATCCTAGTTTCTACCTTAAATGTTACAGTTATAACCAGATAAAACTCGATATTTAATAACATTTATTTTTGGCTATTACTGTCGTAGACTGATACAAAATTATTTCGTCCGAGTAAAAGTCAAAAAATAATGACAACTAAAATTAACACGGTTTCAATTTTAAAAAAACAGAGGCTGAATTCGAAAAGACTTACCGTTGAACAAAGCGCCAGTTCACTTTAACTCGTTGCAGTATGATTTAGTCTTAATCAATTGACATATTTCAAAAGAAAACCTTTATTCGTAATCTTGAAGATTCGCCAAGTATCTAAATAGATATGTGCGTACGATTTTTATCAAGAACATGGGTGAAAGCGATTTTTGAATAATTGATGAGTAAGATACTGACGCAAATTGCAGACGTGTTTTTTTTTAAAAAACATATACGTAAACATTACAAAAAAATATGTTACTTATGAAATTATAAAGTATATAGTCACGTTGCAGTAATATCTTTGGAACTTTGGGAATTGAATATTGGTTAAATTTTAAGAGAAATAAAACCTTGAAGAGCTATGTCAAAAAGTCGCCTTCTGAGTGTAAAAAAATCTTTAGTTTGTATTCTGGGTTTATGACTATTGTTTTACGAACTACTACGCAATTTTTCAAAAGGGGTATACTCGCAAAAATTGGTAATTTTTGAAAGTCATTGCACTTTAACAAATGTTGGCAAATTGACATTTTCGAACGTCCAAAAGACAATTCTGATGTCAAAATTTATCTAACTCTTTCGGCTTAATCCTAAGAAAATATACTTGAAAAGACACGTCCAATTTCTCACGGTATGAATGGATTATTTCTAAAGTTTGAATGAATATGCTATAAAAGGTAGTCAATTTGTATTATGCTGGATTAAAACTACTGTTTTACGTCATACCAAGTCTAAATTCAAAACTTTTTAAATTGATGAAAAACCCAATTTTTTAAAAAGGCGAAAATTGGTAATATTGGAAAGTTATTGTATATTAATGAATATTTGTAAGACGACATTTTCGAACGTCCAAAAACCAATTCTGATATCAAAATTTATCTAACCCTTTTGGCTTAATCCTGAAAGAATGAAAAATTTGAAAAGGCCATGTACAAATGTGAACTTTTCACTGTGTAATTTGATTATTTCTAAAGTCTGAATAAATTTGGAATAAGAAGTAGTTAATGTGTATTCTACTGCCTCATAGCTACCATTTTACGAATTACTAAAGCTAAATTCAAAACTCTATTTTTTTAACCGTAATTTTTTCAAAGGGGTATACTCGTAAAAATTGGTAATTTTGGAAGGTTGTTGTACATTAACGAATCTTCGTAAGATGACAGTTTCGAACGTCCAAAAACCTATTTCGATGTCAAAATTTATCTAACTCCTTCGACTTAATCCTGAGAGAATGAAAAACTTGAAAAACCATGTCCAAACGTGAACTTTTCACTGTGTGAATTGATTATTTCTAAAGTTTGAATAAATTTGCAATAAAAAGCAGTCAATTTGTATTCTACTGCTTCAAAGCTACTATTTTACAAACTACCAAGGCTAAATTCAAAATTTTTTTTATGAAAACTAATTTTTTCAAAGGGGTATACTCGTAAAAATTGGTAATTTTGGAAGGTTGTTGTACTTTAACGAATCTTCGTAAGATGACAGTTTCGAACGTCCAAAAACCTATTTCGATGTCAAAATTTATCTAACTCCTTCGACTTAATCCTGAGAGAATGAAAAACTTGAAAAACCATGTCCAAACGTGAACTTTTCACTGTGTGAATTGATTATTTCTAAAGTTTGAATAAATTTGCAATAAAAAGCAGTCAATTTGTATTCTACTGCTTCAAAGCTACTATTTTACAAACTACCAAGGCTAAATTCAAAATTTTTTTTATGAAAACTAATTTTTTCAAAGGGGTATACTCGTAAAAATTGGTAATTTTGGAAGGTTGTTGTACTTTAACGAATCTTCGTAAGATGACAGTTTCGAACGTCCAAAAACCTATTTCGATGTCAAAATTTATCTAACTCCTTCGACTTAATCCTGAGAGAATGAAAAACTTGAAAAACCATGTCCAAACGTGAACTTTTCACTGTGTGAATTGATTATTTCTAAAGTTTGAATAAATTTGCAATAAAAAGCAGTCAATTTGTATTCTACTGCTTCAAAGCTACTATTTTACAAACTACCAAGGCTAAATTCAAAATTTTTTTTATGAAAACTAATTTTTTCAAAGGGGTATACTCGTAAAAATTGGTAATTTTGGAAGGTTGTTGTACTTTAACGAATCTTCGTAAGATGACAGTTTCGAGCGTCCAAAAACCTATTTCGATGTCAAAATTTATCTAACTCCTTCGACTTAATCCTGAGAGAATGAAAAACTTGAAAAACAATGTCCAAACGTGAACTTTTCACTGTGTGTGATTTGATTATTTCAAAAGTTTGAATAAATTAACTACAAAAACTAGAATGTTTGTATTCTACTGCTTCAAAGCTACTATTTTACCAACTACCAAGGCTAAATTCAAAATTTTTTTTATGAAAACCGTAATTTTTTCAAAGGGGTATACTCGCAAAAATTGGTAATTTTGGAAAGTTATTGCACATTAACGAATGATAAGATGACAGTTTGGAACGTCCAAAAACCAATTCTAATATCAAAATTTATCTAACTCTTTTGGCTTAATCTTGAAAGAATGATAAATTCGAAAAAAACCGTGTCCAACGTGAACTATCCACTGTTTAAATTGATTATTTCAAAAGTTTGAATAAATTTGCAATAAAAAGTAGTCCATTTATATTCTCCTGGTTCAGAACTACCATTTTACGAACTCCTAAGACTAAATTCAAAACATTTCATTTTGGTGAAAAACGCATTTTTCAAAAAACTCGAAAAAATTGTTTGTTTTCAAAAATTATTATACACTGAATATACACTGATACTTTTAAATGTCTCAAAAGCAATTTTGACATCAAAATAAATCTCAATCTTTCGGCCAAATCTTGGGAGAATAGAAAACTGAAAAAACCATAGAAAACGTTAATGTTCGAATGTTCAAATCTTGAGAGATTAAAAACGACCGAACTGAAAGAGATTTTTTTACGTAGTAATTACTGCATTCCCAATAATATACTTTTAAATTGTTGTCGGCAAATATAAATTGTAGATCTCAGTATACACTTCATAACTAAATATGTATCATATTATGCAAAGCTTGAATACATTATTGTGTCGGTATAGCAATCTATATATAGCAAGGTTATTAAAGTCATTTAAAAAGACATATCATATTAAAAAGAGTTAATGTGGCAATTGCACGTGTGTATTTATTACATGTACTGAGACATGCAATATTTCTACTATATATAACTTAAATATGACTACACTACAGGCCATAAGTGAGGGATCACTTATCATAAATAACAAAACACTTGTATTTTAGACATATCCCTTAGTCTTTTACCTGTTTTGGTGAGAATAATTGAAATAACAGTTGTAAATGTAATTCTGAGAAGGATTATTCGGATTATTATTGTAAATTAGATAAATATATTTGTTTCTGAAAAATATTGTAAATCCTTTTAATAGTTTTATGGCGTCTATTTAACAGAAATATTTTATATACCCCAATAAATTTAATAGGGTTTACAACGCAATATTATTATAATGGTATTACGAATTCATAGTAAACTATTTAGCAATTTAAAAATTAGTTTTCGTGCAGCATTTTTCCGAGTAAGTTGCAATACGAGTATTTGAGAACAGACGTAAAAGTAACTTATAAAAATGCCGAAAAGAAAGGAACTTAGCTCAGAAACTCGTAGTTCTATAATAACTGTGAAAAATTTTCACTGCGGCAAATAGTCCACAAGTTAAATTTATCTTATCACGCGGTGCAAGGAACAGTGAAACGATATTCACCAAGTGGATCATTACAACCAATAAAACGTTGCGGAAGGCCAAGTGTAACTACCAGACAAGAGGATTTGCGCCTAAAAATACTATCAAAACGAAATAGGCGCTTCACAGCTCCTCAGCTTCGAGCAGAGCTGAATGAAGTCCGTCAAAAGCCGGTGTCACTGACTACTGTAAAACGACGTTTGACAAAGGCGGGACTACATGGGCGTATTGCAGCTCGAAAACCATTATTGAATCCACGAAATCGTAAAAAACGGTTACAATGGGCCCAGGACCATCAACACTGGGACATGGAAATGTGGAAGCAGGTGTTGTGGACAGATGAGTCAAATTTCCAAGGGTTTGGTAGTAATCGACGAGTTTTCGTTCGAAGACAAGTGGGTGAAAGGATGTTACCCGAATGTGTAGTGCCAACTGTTAAACACGGGGGAGGTTCTGTGCTTGTTTGGGGATCCTTTTCCTTTGATGGTGTCGGAGATTTGTACCGCATTGAAGGCATTTAAAAAAAAGAGGGGTACCTGAAGATTTTGGAGGAACATGC
The DNA here is from genome assembly GCA_031893035.1 of Dermolepida albohirtum. Classification (NCBI taxonomy): domain Eukaryota; kingdom Metazoa; phylum Arthropoda; class Insecta; order Coleoptera; family Scarabaeidae; genus Dermolepida; species Dermolepida albohirtum. The sequence continues at coordinate 83,626 of JAVIWB010000161.1, read as the reverse complement.
AATTTCGTCTGGATTAAGGTTAATTGGTGAAGGTTTTCACCTACAAGATAATGATCCCAAACACACTTCCCAACTTTGTAAAAACTATGTGAATCAAAAAGAGGAGGAAGGGGTGCTGATAAATATGATTTGGCCACCACAATCACCCGATCTCAACCCTATCGAATTACTGTGGGATGAATTAGATAGAAACGTGAGAGAAAGCTGTCCACAATCGCTGAAACAGCTTTGGGAGCAACTTACAAGGGTGTGGAATATGCCTAATATTTGTAAAGAAATCATCAAGCGCAGAGGTGGATACTTCGACGAAAGTCGAATATGATAAGAAATTCTACAGAATATGTTGAAATTATTTTATTTTATAAGGAAAACTGTTCATTTGTCTCGTAGATATAGTTTTGTAGAAATATACGTTTTGTTTCACTAAGCGTCCATGTTTTTTTAAATTGCATCTACTGATCCCTCACATATGGCCTGTAGTGTATATAACTTAAATATAACTATATGTTATAATTTTAAATTTACTACTAATGAAATTTTATTTTCATTAAGTTATCATTAAATTATTTAATAATTTGTCTACAATTCAGTATGTGAAACATGAAAATTAATTCGTAAAGGAAATGAAAATAAAGTCGAACTTTTTTAAGCAAATATAACAAAGAAAAATAAAACAAAGAGTATTCATAACTAGGTACAGGTGTTATACAATTACATATTTAATTATCTCAAGTTGTCGCATCAAAACATTACAATAAACTTCAAAATAAGAATAGAAAACAAGTAATAAAGACTCACGTAAAGCTATATGTGCTCCTTCATCGGGCGGATAGTTACGTTTCACTGAATTGATACAACAAAGGCCTATGGAATGCACTCCTAGTTCTCCGGCTTTTTGCAGTACGTTACTGTGGGCAAAAAATGGAAAAGGGTCACACACTCGCACGTATGCACACAAAAAACCAAAAGCCAATAATAAACGATTGTTAAAAACCTATTGAATGTTTTGTCTCCGGTGTATTTGACCTCTATGTGTAATTGGTATTATTAAAAGCAAATAGTTTTTTTTAAATAATCAGGTATTTTAAACAGATAATATGTAATCTTATAATAGGTATTCGAGTAGTTCCACATATACAGTGAACTTCAAAAGTAATGAACAATAATTTATTATGTGGGATAGGGAATTTCTTATATGCAAACACACGAGACTTCAGTGAATTTAGAGTTATTTTTAATTTCAAAAGTATAATCTTTGAAAAGTCGTCAATTTTTAAGTTGACCTGTAATTTACAATAGTTTAAAAACAAAACGATTGACGTGTTATACGAGGGAGCGTTTTTATATTCGCGGAATGGGGGACAAGGGGTGGAAATAAAAAAAACAAATTATTTTTCTTTTTCAAGATATTCACCTGCAAGACGGATACATTTTTCACATCTTCCAATTAATTTATTTATACCCTCATAAAAAAATGATTTCTCTTTATCTGCAAAATACGCCGAAACTGCCTCCTTGACTTCATCATCGGCAGTAAATTTTTTACCCCGCAGCTCTTTTTGCATTTTCGGAAACAGGTAATAATCACTCGGGGCCAGGTCTGGGCTGCAGGGTGGGTGATTCACAATTTCGAAGCCCACCTTATGCAGGGCAGCTAACGCAACGCGGCTCTTGTGGACGGGCGCGTTGTCGTGCAAGAGCAGAACACAATTGTTGTATCGGATACTCCAACCATTTCTGCGAGTTGTTTCTTCTTTAGTTGAGCATCTTCGAGTACAATTTGTTCAACTTTTTGGATAAGTGCTGGCGTGGTCACCTCAATGCTCCTGCCCGGCCTCGGGTCGTCTTCAAGGGATTCCCTTCCTTGTTTAAATAAACTATGCCACTTGTACACCATGGTTTTTCCTGGACAAGAGTCGCCGTAAACCAATGACATCTCATTCATTATGGTCGCGACTGATTTTCCTTGCCTGGTAAGGAACTTTATAACGGCACGATATTCGATTTTTTCCATATTTCACTTTTCACTCCTGATTATGTTACTTGGTTGACGATAGCTCAAAGACTAACTGTCTAATAACAATGAAACTTCGTATTTATACTAATCATGAGTCGCTGCACAGGCTACGCCCCCAATGCGCCTACTCACCCCTCTACAACCCGCTCATTCCGCGAATATAAAAACGCTCCCTCGTACATTTAATAGGAAAATAAATGAAATTTGTTGTGTAATTTGGAAAGTTTAATAATAGTTAATATCAGAAATAATAAGAATCAAATTTAGATTAGTTTTGTACCAACGCGTGAAGCTGTTTTTGAATTCGCAAAATTAAATATGCCCCTTTTATTTATCTTTTTTGTTTAACAATTTTTTTTGTGGTAAACGTAACGTAGAATATCAGAAAACTATGACAATACTCGTAAAAAGTATAGTAAATCTCGAAAGAGCGTTTGGGAAATATCTTACATGAACATTTATTAATAAAAAAAGTAGCAAGATGGATGCCCCATACTTTCAAATTCGAGGAAAAAAAACGTAAAATCACTTTACAACTATGTTTGGGCATATTAAAACGATTACTCAAAAAAGCCAAATGAATCACTGTCCACAATAATTTTCGAATTCTGTACACATATTTCGACAACTAAGTTGTCTTAATCAGCAAATAATTAGTCACTGTATAGCATCTGGATTTGAAGAAAAATTCGCACAGAAACAAGTTCGTACTTTTAACCGTCAAAACCGACACACTAAGTGTGTGTGTGTGTGACTTTTTGAGTCTGGTACGGACTTGTTTCTGTGCGTATACAGAATGCAATCATTATTGTCGAGAGGGGTTTTATTTACCTTTTTTGAATAATATTGAAGCGAGATAAAAAAGATTTTCTGCGTAGATCAAATTTGAATGGCAAAATCTCAAAACAATCTACATACTGAATATAGTCTGGTCAAAACAATAAAAAATACATCAGTCAACTGAGAAACTTATAGAGATTTTTATTTTTTAAGATAGATATAGAAAAGTGGTCCACTCACCATCTTAAGAAACGACGCATTATTGGTGAATATTGTATCTGCATTATTATGTATGTTGAATAATAATGTAATCAGAGGAAAACTACATTTGACAAAGAAAGAATTTCTTTTCTTCTAGACAAAAAATTGTGTTAATTATGATTTGAGTTGTAACCTTATTCATATTGTATTCACCAGAGGTAACTCCCGTTCGGCAATATTCTCTTTGTAGACTTAAAGAAATTGATTGCAGAGGAAGAGATTCGCATTGAGTGATGAAGTTGCAACGCCGAACAGAGTTATAGCCAAAATAAAGGAATGTTTTGAAGAGTTTGACAAAACGTTCTACAAGAAAAGGGAGTAAGAATATTCTATTAAATAAATACTGGTCCTGAAGCAAAACGGCTTGCAATGCTGAACCATTGAAGATTTTCAAGTCTCGGTCCTCATACGAGAGACTAAATGGTTCGTTTAAGAGGCTAGAATGAAGGCGAAAAATACCTGAAGAAGGTTTGTTTGAAGAACTGTGAAATTAAAAAATTGCCGAAAGAAAATATTGCTCCCTGGTGAGATTCGAACGCGCGATTTCATGTTTACCGGACACCTGTCTTAACCACTCGACCACAGAGAATTGTTATCTTCAAATCTATTAACATGCCTTAAATTGTATGATAAAAACCAGATATTAAATGTAACAAAGTAGGTTTTAATTGCATATAATTATGTGGTTTTACGATGTGAGTTGCTAAGATAGTGACTTCGAATCTTACTATATGATGGCCAATTTTTTCAAAAATATTATTTAGAAAACGAAAATATACAACAGAAACGATGTTCTAATGTTTATTAATATCCTATGATCAAGCAATAAATAAACAAGTAAATAGTTAATTTAAATACTTCTTAGTGTAATGAAGTATTCAACAGTTTCATTTGCTAATTTAATAACATTTAGGTTAAATAATTAGAAAGGCTGTACTCACCGGTAGCAACTATGCAAAGTATTTTCAGCAGCACTTTGACATTTGATATTGTATTTGGGACCGACAGTATGTATTATGTAACGCGCAGGCAGTGCGTATCCCTGGGTCACTCGAACCTCCCCAGTTCCACATTCTAAAATATAAATTTCATTTTGAATAAATTTTAATATAGAGTGGGGTCTGGATTGAATATTAGCTTCGACGGAAAAGTTATAAAATGAAATATACATATATACGGGGAATCGGTTTTTGTGTTACAAACCTAGCTATGAAACATAATAGCAACAATACCAAATCAATTATTAAAATTCAATCGTGGCATTTAGATGTACAAAAACTTATATTTTATTTGTGTGATTTATATAGATTTGAGTTTATTTGGATTGTAAAAGAATCATTCGAATGTTAATAATACCCTGTTTACCACCGCGTTTCAAGCAATTCACCTATCGTCAGGTAAACTCGTGTTATTGACGAACGATCGTTTCTGGACTGCTATCGTATCTTTTCGATACAGAAAAATAATGTAAACATACTACCTACTTTTGTTGTTCAAACTTACAAATGTGCGAACGACGTAGATACAATAGCAGCCCACGAAGTTTACCTGATGTAAGGTGAATTTCCTTGAAACGTGTGGTAAACATGGTGTTACTAACATTTAAATGATTATTTTAACATTCATTTATTGACAAATCGCCGAGATTTTAAAATGTCCATCTATTTATGGACTGGTAACTTTGTTACCGAGATGAACACGCCCTTGTTCTGTTCTTCGTACATTCGTATGTTGTATTCGTATGTTGATTTTTTATTGGGTTTACTTGTTGATAGGAATGTGTGAAATTGAAACAGAACGTGAAGCCATAAAGTTCCTGCCAAAAGAAAGCATGGCCCAAAAATTATTCATGGAAGAATTTGTTACTGTATATGAAGAAAATATACCATCTCATTTTTCAAATTAAGTTTTGAACTAAACTTTTTCGATGAGAGAAAGGCCAAAGCTTGGATTATCTATGAAAATTTCAAAAACTCAATAATTCGATACTGCAAAATCGGGAGGCGTAAAGTAGGGTTATCTAAAACTACAAATGCTTGTAGCTCAATCACGATTAAGTTTTGAGCATATGTTCATTGGGCACAACTTGAAATTGCTTCAGTAATATCGTACATGCTTAAGCTGTGGCAATCATATCATGGAAGACTCATTACAAAGCATAAGGATATTATGCCCCAAATATGAACCTTACACACCTTTTTTTATGGCTAATCAATTTGGAATTTTATACTTTTTTTTTTAAATAATCCAGAAGTTAAGAATTTTTAATATAGAAACAAGAAATTTTAACTATTAAATTCGGTTTCCTTTAAAAATTTACAATATTAAAATCACGTAATTAAAATATCATTTCTTAATATATTAGTAACTACATATTAACATATAAACAATTCGTGCATTACTTGAAAATATGCTTTGATCCAATGTTTGCGTTCTGAGAATATTTTCCATATTATTTGAACAGCTATAATTTAAAACTAGCTTAATTCTATTACACTCTTGTTTTTATACACGCATGTTTTTGTACACCAAAGTAAATAATAATAAATGTTTGGTTTAAAAATTTGTTTCAACTTTATAAGCTCAAAGGGAAAAACAATTGATTGTAAATATTCTAAATTTAAATTACAACAATAAGGGAACCTCCAGAAGTGTTGTTTTCAGTTCAAAATTTATGCCATAAAGTTCAAGTACGGTCCAAACTGCTTAACAGCTTATTTCCATAAATATTAAGCATAGATCTATATCTGAGTTTAGATTAGGAATCTAAAATGAACGGAGTTTTATTTTAGTTTGCTTCCAGAAACACATATCAGTACTATAATTAGGAAGAAGTATTTTTTGATTGTAAAAGTACTAACTTTCAGAAGATTTGGAAATATAAACCCTCTCCTTTGCAAGATATAAAATTTAATGTGACAAAAAACGGATCACCTAGAAAAAGTACATATTTTTTTAACCAAATGTACAAATATTTACTCTGTTCAGAATAATAAATGATTAAATTTGAAGAATCCGTAAGACCTTCATGTCGTTTTTTGTTGAATTCGAAAAAATCGTTGGGTCTTGCCTTTATATTGAATCATATTAATTTGGTGATTCAATTAGAACAGTCTATAGTTGTGAATTAGTTTATAAAATGCCAATAGTTTAAAGACAACCAAATTATTGTTATATAAGCTATTCTAAAAGGGGTCGTTGGAACGTTGGACTACATGAGGTGAGTAAAATCAAGTGGTTGAAAAGAAACACTGCTATAGTTATTGGAGAGATTGGTCTCAAAAGAGTCCTCAATGTACGTACAAGAAACTTTGGACGATCTAAAAGTAGCGAATGAGAAGTTAGAAGAGAAAGATTACTTGCTCTTAGAGACAGGCATAGTACTCAAACATCTGTGGGAAAATTTTTTTGGAAGATGCATTCTATATATCTTAATTAACTCTCGGCCAAGCTTAATACTGCTACTAATCGACATCGTATCCCTAGAGTGGAATGGTGTAGTGTACGCGCAGATTGAGATGAAGAGTTGAATAATTTCTTCATACAAATATCGTTTTCTCTTGTGAACCCATGATGGTCGTAGTCCAACGTCCAAGAGGAGAAAGGTAGTTTTCGAAAGTCTCCGTAGAAAGACTGATAATTTGCAGCAGAACTTTTTGATAATAATCGCCATACCTTCTTGTATGCGTAGTATACAAGAGGTGTGGCGATTACTGCTCCAAAAGTTGTGCTGAAAATTTAATGGACAGTAAACACAGTTAACATGTTATTGATAGTAAAAGGAAGTGGGCACCTTATCAGTTGTAATGTGTTTCAGGATATTTAATATAGATTTTTAGCTATATTTCATTTGCATGTTTCAACCAATGCATTCAAAATATTCTTTTTCAAATGAACATACTGTATATAGAACGGGGGTATAGATTTGAGATACACCTCTTAAATTTCTAGCCCTCACTCACTTAATAGAGATAACTGAGCAGAGCGTTTGGTCTTTGAAATATTCTGTATATTTATTAGGTTGTTACAAATGTAATGTCCACTTTTTCCTTCAGTCTGAACTGAATCGCTCCTGTGTGAAGACGTGTATGTTTTTACCTCTTTCAATTTAAAAAGGGATTAAATGCAGCTGCAGCAACGCGAGAAATTAATCAGACGTTTAGTGAAACCACGTGTAATGAACGCACATTACGGCGATGGGTTAAAAAATTCAGCGAGGGAAATTTTGATTTGAAAAATGAGCCTCGCGGATATGCGCGTAGCACCGTCAATGACGATGAGTTGCGTGTAGAAGTTGAAAGTAATCCGTCGACAACAGTGCGTAGCCTTGCGGAAACATTTCAAGTGTCCATTGCCACCATTAGTCGTCACTTTTCTTCGATTGGCAAAGTGAAGAAACTCGATCGATGGGTGCCGTACCAATTAACGGAAGCCAATAAGCTCCGTCGATTAGAGGTGGCTACCTCTTTGGCTAATCGACAGAAAGTTGAACCGTTTCTTCATCGAGTGGTAACGTGTGACGAAAAGTGGATACTTTATGATAATCGGAGACGGTCAGGACAATGGTTAGATCGAGGTGAAGCACCAAGACAGCGTGCACGAGCATCACTTCACCCGCGAAAGATTATGGTGACTGTATGGTGGACCAGTAAGAGTATTATTCACTATTCATTTTTGCAACCTGGTGAAACCATCACGGCAGCGTCCTATTGTGCCGAACTGAAAACTATGCATGGAAAATTGAGCCGCTTGCAGCCCTCACTAGTCAATAGACATGGACACATAATTCTTCATGATAATGCAAGACCTCATGTTGCACGACAGACAATTCAAAAACTTTCGGAATTTGGTTACGAAATTCTCCCTCACCCACCTTATTCACCTGACCCTTCGCCAACTGATTTTCATTTTTTCCGAAGTTTAGACAATCACTTAAAAAATAGGGACTTCCCTGACCGGGAGTCTGTAATAGCAGTGTTTGAGCAATATGTGAGCCGTCAAAACCTAGATTTCATTTCAAAGGGAATTTTTCAGCTTCCAGGCCGTTGGCAACAAACTATTGATGTAAATGGAGACTATTTTGCAGAATAAATATTTATATTTTTTTAAATTTAGACTTTTTTTTATTCCTTACAAAATCGGACATTTCATATGTAACAACCTGATACTACAAACCTGGTGTGCTAACAAATGTGACCACTCTACTTTATGAGTTAGTTATATCAAAATTTACCTTAGAATAATCAAGATACACACGTAGGCTATAGATAATGGATTGTTTTATTCATGAATATACCACTGGATGATATTCGTGTTACTATTTGCATGACAAATTATCAGAAAACTGCCAATACTCACCGTTGACTGCTAAGGAAGTCCAAGTCAAATCTATACACGTAGTAAAATTAAAAATATAACATTTGATTTAGATTTCATATTAAAACAGCAAACATGAATAAAATAATAAACAGACGTGTCTAAATTATCAACAAATGAATCATTATGTAATACAATATTCCCGAAACGAAAAAGATTTACCTACACATATAATTAATGATATGATACTCTGATACATACATTTCTATTTAAATTTTAAGAGCCGTGGACACCTGCAAAACTCCCATCATTGTAACGAAACCTAAATTGTGAAATTACACGACGTAGCTTTTCCCATGTCTTCGCAATACATCAGAGGAGATACTTCGGTGTCATTGTTCCACGACAGCAAGATAATACAGGGCAAATCCACAAGAAGAGAAACTGACGCGTTTCGAAACGATGAATGAAAATTCTTTGTTTTTACAAAAATGAAATATCTGAAGATATTATGTGTGTAGATATTATACATTTTGATGAATAAACTCAACATTGTTTTTATAATTAATATCTTTTCGTTAATTTTGGAACTGAATGAATGAAATGTATGCAAAGGAGTTTAAAGTTTGACTTTAAATAAATACAGGAACAATTCTCAAGGCTATGAATGCAGAATATTAGATTACATTTGCTGATGAATATAGAAAATTAATCTACAAAACTAATTCTTTTATGTTTTATAAAAAAAAAACTCAAAATAATATTGGAAGATAAATGCACTATAGTAAAAGTTTTAACAGTCTTACAATGAAAAAAATACCTACACTGATTTAATTTTTGTGGTATTTAATCACTGAGAATCTTGAGAATTCATCCGAGTAATGTACTTACACTACCGGTTATATTTATTTGCCCACCCCAATTTTGTGTTTCCTGAAATACGGATTATCTTTCGAAAAATCTGTATTATTATTATTCAACAATATTATTAGTAGAAGTAATTCCATATGAATTTCTACGAAAATCTTAAATTGTTTATGATATATCGTAAAGGTGTCATAAATTGGAAAAAAAAAGTAATCGCGAAATTGCAAAAGAATTACGATTAAATCGCAGAACCGTTGATTATAACGTTAAAAAATTTGAAGAAAATGGTACATTTTCCAACAAAAAAAGATCTGGACGACGCAAAGCGACATCTGCAGAGGACCGGCATCTAATACGAATAAGTAGATGCGATAGACGAAAAACAGCACCAGAAATTGCTGCTGAAATTAATAGAGCGCGTGCTAAACCAATTAGTGTGTCCACGGTACAGAGACGGTTAAGGCAAGCGAGTTTATACGGAAGAATTGCTCTGCCAAAACCACTACTACGAAAGCAAAACAAGATAAAACAACTAAATTGGGCTAAAGAACATAAGAATTGGACAATTGATCAGTGGAATAATGTGTTGTGGACAGACGAATCGAAGTTTGAACTTTTCGGTAGTAAAAAGCGAATATTCGTAAGAAGATCCGCAGGAGAAAGAGTACTGCCAGAATGTATTGCGCCTACCGTAAAACATGAAGGAGGTTCAGTAATGATTTGGGGGTGTTTTGGTGGAAGATCTGTAGGCGATCTCGTCAAAATTGAGGGAATCCTAAGAAAAGAAGACCACAAGGAAATTTTAGAAAATAACGCTGTTCCTTCAGGACTAAGGGTTCTTGGCGAAAACTTTGTATTTCAACAGGACAACGATCCGAAACACACTTCTAGATTGTGTGGCGATTACTTGCGTCAACTAGAAGAGCAAGGGCAAATCTCTATAATGGTATGGCCAGCTCAAAGTCCTGATCTGAATCCAATAGAGCTTCTTTGAGAAGAATTGGACCGGAAGGTTCGAGAACGTGCTCTATCACTGTACTGTGGGAACAACTTCAAGAAGCCTGGGCACAAATTACAGAAGATACACTGCAAAAATTAATTGAAAGGATGTCGCGGTTATGTGCCGCAATTATCAAAAATAAAGGTGGGCACATTGATGGGAGCAAAATTTAATAATAATTAACTATAAAGTTTTTATATAAGAAAAATGTAACTATTTTATGTTTATTTTACACTATTGTATTGGTACAATAAATAAATTTTCAGTACACATTTGATAGTTTAATAATTTTGGCTAACACTAAGGGTGGGCAAATAAATATGACCGGTAGTGTAAGTATTGAAAAAAAATTACCTCTAATATCCAAATTGATTTCTTCCTTCAATTCCGAGCCTGCCCTCTCGTATATCCTATCACTTATTGGGTTGCTATCTGTCATAGATTCATTTGTCGTATTAACAATTGCATCCACTTGTAACGAAGATATATCACCTGACCTGAAATTATATTATATTTACATTTCTACAACTAAGTTGTTATCATCAGCAGACAATTGCAAAGATGTACACTGTGTCTTTGTTTCACAAGATTTTTAAAAATTATTTTACTTGTAGTTCTTATTATAACAAGGGTATCGAACTTATTGAACATCGCTGAGAAAAGTTTATAGAGCTGAAAGAGATTATGAAACATATGCTTTACAGATCGTGTACTTTTCAAACAACTACCGCCATTTCTAGGTCAGGACGGGTACTTATGGGACCACCCTCGTATAATAGCTATTACATACTTTGACACCTAATTTTTTCATACGGAAACTTTTATCATAGTATTACATAACGAAAAATATAATAGAAAATGTAAATATTTAATTTTGGAATCTTTTTTTTAATTTCCAAATTTTTTTTTGTTACATCCTACACGTATTAGTTATAATTCTGCTATAAAATAAAATTTTCAAAAGTTCATATTCGGGTATCATGTTTGAATTCCACGGAGTGTCTCAGCTACACCTACGGTACAGTTCCGCCTACCCTTTCTAAATATTTTAGTGGTTAGAAAGCCATATTTACGATGCCCGTGTTACTATGAAGCCTATTCTGACACTTTTTTTTTAGTTGAATACGTTTCCTTAGCAGCTTAAAGCGTAAATTTAATAAAATATTACTGATAAAAATAGCACAACGTAAGAACTGGCTTTATATAAATGTAATAAATAAAAAAAGATGGTTATAAATTCTACAAAGTTAATAAATACTTTAGTGTTTTTAGATAAGTAGTTGCATTTATGACTTAGACCAAAATTATAATTGTGGATACTTATATATCAACCTTAGTAACTGGTATCTATACAAATTTAATAAAATATTACAAAAAATAGCACAACGGAAATATAAATGTAATAAATAATGAAAATTCAAACTATTCTAAAATGTCCTACTATTTTTCATCGAAACAGAGTTGATTTTGATAAAAATATTTTGTTATCCTAATATGTTGTACAATATTTTGGGAAGTACACAGTCTGCTGCATAGAAAACCGAACTTTTTTAAAATAGTAAATGTCAGTGGCACCATCTATTCAAAAAAATATGTGTCGGACTTTCACCAATGTTATGTCAAAATATCATGACATCTGCACCATTAGAAACAGAGAAATTGTGCATAAAGTAACAGCGTGTATTTGGACGAAAAAAGAATATTGAGCAAAGAGCACATATTAAGTTCTGTTTTAAACTCGGTAAATCGTTTACTGAAACGAATGATGAAGCAAGTAGATGGTGATGTGTGTTTATCACGTACAAGTGTGTATGAGAGGTATAAATGATTTGAAGATGGTTGTACGGACATAAATGAAGACGAACATCCTGGTGCAAAATCTGTGGTTACGGAAAGTAACATTGAACTTATGCGTGAATTTAACAGAAATGGGCCGAAATCCTCATTGCGATGCGTGGGAATGAAATTAAATTTTTCCAAAGATTCAATTCATCGCATTTTGACACAGCGTTTGGGACTGAGAGAGATTTGTGCAAGGTTTGTACCACACAAGTTAACTGAATTCAACGTTGTACATACTTGATTAAAGACTCAAAAAAGGACGAACATTTCAGGTATTCTACTGTAACTGGCGATGAAACGTGGTATTTCCAATATAATTCAGAAACCAAGGTCGAAGCTCTGAATGGAAACATCCATGCGAAGAAAAACCGTTTGGAGAAGTCAAAAGTGAAGAAAATGTAGATTTGTTTTTATGATTCGAAAGTCATAGTGAACAAAGAGTTTGTATCAACTACCCAAGAGTCAATGCTATATATTATGGTGTTATGAGGCGTCTTTTGGCGCGTATTCGTCGTGGGTGCCCTCAATATCGTGAAAATGGTAAGTGGCGTTTGTTACATGATAATACACCATCTCATCGCTCAACGCTTATCACTAATTTTCTAACTACAAATGGCATTTTAACCATTAATCATTCATCGGATTCGGCCCTATGTGATTTCTATCTATTCTCCAAACTACATTTGCCGATGAAAGGATAGCGTTATGCTGACGTCGAAGCCATTAAAAAGGCGTCTACAGCGATCTTGAAGGACATCTCTGAAGATGAACTTATGAATTCATTCGACATGATAATTGACCGTGCAGAACGTTGTATTGAAGCCGAAGGCGACTACTTTGAATAAAATAAATTAATTTTACCTGAATAGCAAGCTCTTTTGTTTTATTTTAAAAAAGTTTGGTTGTCTCTGCGACAGACTGTAAAACGCTACGTGAAGATGTTTCATAAGCGAGTTAATTCGGATGTTGAAGAGCTCTAAATATGCCATCCCTACTAATATTAGAATTAATAAACAGGCTAAAAAATGAGTTAACTTTGATTGTGGAAAAGTCTCTAAAATATTTAAAAAAATTCTTCGAATTGACGGTACATTCAGAAGAATTATCAACACAAATAAGCTGTGTGAAGGGACACTGTTTCTACGTGGGCAAGGTCAAAAGTTCTCGGCCTGACACAGAGATGGCGCTACAGTTAACAGAAATTTATGTTTCCTGCGTGGCTGCATGTGTCTTTAGTTCATATGAAAACTTTCAACTTGTTCTCTCAAGTAGTTTGTTTGCAAGAATTTTTGAAGTAGACGTCGTGCGTGTTATTTTTTTAAATGGATAAACTTGAATATTCTGCTGTTATAAAATTCTTTGTTTTGGATGGTTTAACCCCTATGGAAATTCATCCGAAGTTGACAAATGTGTAGGGGAACTCTGCTCCTTCGATGTCAACCGTTAAAAAGTGGGTAGCTGAATTTAAACATGGTCGTACGTCTCTCGAAGATGACCCACGTGAAGGACGGCCAAAAACCGCAACCACACCAGAAATCATCGAAAAACTACATGATATTATGTTGAACGATAGGTGAGTGAAAGTGAGTGAGATAGCTGAGGCTGTGGGGATATCGGAAGAAAGGGTGCGAAACATTTTGCACAAAGAATTAGAGATGAGAAAGCTCTGCGCAAGATGGGTGCCGCATTTGCTGAATGTCGATCAAAAGCAAACGCGCTAACGATTTTCGGAGCATTCTTTGGACCGATTTAACAAGAATCCGACCAATTTTGTGCGGCGATTTGTCGCCATGGATGGGACATGGGTTCATCACTACACGCCAGAAACGAAACAGCAGTCGAAGCAATGAGTGGAAGCCGGTGGTTCAGCGCCAAAGAAAGCGAAGACGATCGCATCTGCCGGAAAAGTCATGGCCAGCGTGTTTTGGGGTGCAAAAGGAATCTTGTTAATTGATTACCTTCAAAAAGGCAGAACAATTACAGGCGCATATTACTCTAACTTTCTTGACCAACTGGATGCCAAAATTCGCAAGAAGAGGCCTGGTTTGAAGAAGAAAAAAATCATTTTTCATCAGGACAACGCTCTCGCACACAAGGATGCGTTGGCGATGGGAAAATTGCGGGATTTGGGGTACGATTTGCTCAGCCATCCTACCTATTCTCCTGATTTGGCACCCTCAGACTTCCATCTATTCTCAAATTTGAAAAAATTTGTTTCTGAAAAACGATTCACATCCAACGAAGAAGTTGAAAGGACCGTAGAAGAATATTTTGACAGCTTTCCAGACTCTCACTGCCGGGAAGGAATATTGATGTTAGAAAACCGCTGGACCAAGTGTGTTGAACTCAAGGGAGATTATGTAGAAAAATAAAATCATTTTTTAAATTTAAATCGCACTCTTTCATTGTCAGGCCGAGAACTTTTCACCTTGCCCACGTAATATTATAATATAAAAGGCAAGGATTGAATGGACTGTCTGTTTTACAAAAAATATACGGTATGCGATAAAAGCCTAGAATAAAATTTTAATTTTATTGAAATCCTCTTCCAATATATAAATAAATATGCTTTGACGCAATTTATTATATTTATTTCGTTAATATTTTATGTAGTACCACCATGTAATTCCATACACAGAATTTATATAAAACAGTTGGTAGCATTGCCATTGCAAATGACATCCTATCATAACTATTACAATCTTTCTATCATTATCTTTTTATTGACCTTAATATGTTAATATTTACATGCATATGTGTATGCAAACATCACGAGAAAACGTGTTATTGGGTCATTGTTGAGGGATATCGATATCTCTTTGTTCCAATTTTTTAAAACTTAATAGAATATTAGTACGATTATTATGAAATGTTGGGAGTTTATGAACGAAATTTAAAGCAATTTAGTTGGTAAAAAGTGAATTTTAATATGTTTATGATTTTATTTTTTGTTTTATAAAAAAAAGTTTTATTCTCTTTAAGATGATGTGTATTTATTTGTGTATAGGAATATTATTATTCAAGATAACCTATGATACGTTGGGCTATTGTGAGTAATAATATTCCTATACACAAATGAATACGTATAATTTTAAACACAATAAGGTTTTCTATAAAATAAAAGATAAAGTCGTTACTTGAAATTTTGGGCAGTTATTACAAAACAGGTTATATAACAGTCGAACTGAAAAGTCCCCGGTCTACCATAGTAAAACACAGATTTTGGCAAAATTCGATTTTATTATTCAACATAGTTGCCTTCGAGGGCGATACACCGATTATACCGTTCTTCCAACTTTTCGATGCCATTTTTGTAGTACGAATTGTCTTTAGCCTCGAAATAGGCCTCAGTTTCGGCGATCACCTCCTCATCCCTGCTAAACTTCTTCCCGGCGAGCATTCTCTTGAGGTCTGCAAACAGGAAATAGTCGCTGGGGGCCACATCTGGAGAGTACGGTGGATGGGGAAGTAATTCGAAACCCAATTCACTTAATTTGGCCATTGTTTTCATTGATTTGTGACACGGTGCATTGTCTTGGTGAAACAGCACTTTCTTCTTCTTCATATTGGGCCGTTTTTTTGCGATTTCGTTCTTCAAACGGTCCAATAACGCTCTATAATAGCCGCTGTTGATGGACTAGCCCTTTTTAAGATAATCTATGAAAATTATTCCATGCGCATCCCAAAAAACTGACGCTTGCGTCTTTCCACGCTTTGGAGCCGGCTCATCGCGTGCAGTCCACTCGGCTGACTGTCGATTGGACTCTGGAGTGTAGTGACGAATCCATGTTTCATCCATTGTCACATATCGACGCAAAAACTCGGTTTTATTACGATTTAACAGCTTCAAACACAGCTCAGAATCATCAACTCGTTGTTGTTTTTGATCGAATGTGAGTTCGCGCGGCACCCATTTTGCACAGAGCTTCCGCATGCCCAAATATTCATGCACGATGTGTCCAACACGTTCCTTTGATATCTTTAGGATGTCAACTATCTCGATCAACTTTACTTTACGGTCATTTAAAATGATTTTGCGAACTTTTTTGATGTTTTCGTCGGTGACAGCCTCTTTTGGTCGTCCACTGCGTTCGTCGTCTTCGGTGCTCATTTCACCACGTTTAAACTTAGCATACCAATCAATTATGGTTGATTTTCCTGGCGCAAAGTCCGGAAACTCCTCATCAAGCCATGCTTTTGCTTCAACGGTATTTTTTTCCTTCAAAAAGCAGTACTTTATCACCACACGAAATTCTTTTTTTTCCATTTTTTTAAATAACAAAAGTAGCTTCACTCTTAACGCAATATCTCAGTAACTAATTGTCGGATTGCTGTCAAATTTTGACACGTTTCGTTTGAAGGTTAGTACTATCTAAAAAAACATATGGATTTAATAACAGTAACGCCATCTATGTGTCAGACAGGGGACTTTTCAGCCGACCTGGTATATTGAAGGGGATAAAAGTTAAATATAAATTCCTTTGCTATAAATAACGACGCAAGAAATCGGTTTTATTCCGCTTGAAACGCACCAAGTTACGCTGAGAAATTTGTTTTCGATCCAGTTTTTGTTGAATTGTTAACGAATGCGGCACTAACTTTCCAAACAGCTTTTTCATATGTAATTCTTCATGCAAAATATGGAGTACTAGTTCGTCTGAGGTGCCTATGGTATTAGCAATTTAACGCTTAGTCAAATTCGGATCTTCACTAACCACATTATGTACTTGCTCAATGATTTCTGCTGTTGTTGCAGTTTTTGGTCGTCCACTACGTGGTTCATCTTCAACGCTTGTACGACCACGTTTAAACTCTAAAACCCATCGATGTACTGTTGGAAATGAAGGAGCACATTCCTTTAACACGTTCAGCATTTTTGTATGAATCTCTGTTGCTGATAAACATTATAAAACAAAGAATTTTATCACAGCGCCATATTCAGGTTTTTACATTGTTAAAAAATACACCGATACGTCTAATTCAAATGGATTGCTAACAATGAATGAATTGACAGATCGAGATAAAATTTTTAGTGTGTTCATATGACACATGAAATATTAAAATGGCGTATGAATTTCGATTCTTCTACTGCTTAATAGGTGTCGCTTTCAAAACTTTTCTACCAACCTGTATATACTCAGTTAGTTCTGTGTTATTTATAAAATTGATTCACATGTCCACCATGCATTTAACGACTTTGGAAATAAGGTTAAATGCATTCGACTATGGTAGTTCATTAAAGACCCACCTACTCACCGCCTGTTGCTGTTGTAAAATATTTATTACACGCCGTGTAAACATTACAGGACATGATAGCCGTCCGTCTAAAACATAAACACGCTTTAATGAGCCAAATAACAAAAAAAGCGTTCACCGGCAGGCGATAAATAATTCAGATATAATTGACTGCAATAATCAGTCTGTTTACTCTCAACACGGCAGGTTAAAGGCACAGTCCTTGGAAATTTATATACAGTAGTGGACAAAAGTTAAGCAACTCTACAAAAATACTAGTTTTATTTACAATTCATAAAATAATCAAATTATAATAGGATGATACTATTCTGTATATATCACATATGTTTACTTTCATACAAAAATTTACATTTTATAACTATAAACATGAGTTGTGCTTTATCACTGTAATGAAGCAAAAAACTGAGACGGCAAAAGTTAAGCAACTTGATACACAACACTTCTGGGAACCCCCTATTTGTCTGTGTCGCGGTTGTCAGGCGTGTTATTTTGTTAGTAGGCGAGAGGATTGAGATCGTACGTGACGCATTTGTTAATAGCTTAATCAATTATGTCACGGAAAGTGTATTCAGACGATATAAAGGTAAAAATAATTGAGCAGTATAAAAAAGGTGTTTCACAAGCAAGTATCTCCGAAAGTTTCGACATAGACAAATCGGTAGTGTCCCGAATGATACAGAGATATGAAGCTAGAGGTACGGTGGCTACAAAATTTCGCTCTGGACGACCGCGAAAAACCACTTACAGAGAGGATCACCGAATTCGTCGCCTATGCAAGAAAAATCCATGGCTAAGTGCTCAGGAAATAAAATGTACTGTAAATTGTAATGTCAGCGCACGTACTATACGCAGACGTTTAGTAGACGGCGGATTATACAGTAGAAGACCAGCGAAAAAACCTTTGTTAACACAAAAACAGAGAGCAGCGAGACTACGTTTTGCGAAGGAACACGCATCTTGGTCTGTAGAAAAATGGAAAACTGTCTTATTTAGCGACGAATCCAAATTTAATATCTCTCGCAGCGATGGAATTTGCTATATAAGGCGTCCTAAAGGAGAAAGATTAAATCCAAAATATTACACGAAAACCGTAAAGCACGGAGGTGGCAATGTCATTGTTTGGGGGTGTTTTTCTGGTAATGGTGTAGGTCCACTACATCGCATAGATGGTATTATGGATAGATTTGTATACAAAAATATATTGGAAAATACTATGTTGCCATTTGCCGAATGGAATATGCCACTTAAATGGTATTTTCAGCACGATAACGACCCTAAGCACACGGCTAGGATCGTTAAGGAGTGGCTAAGTAGGCAAAGAATTAATGTTCTTTCTTGGCCAAGTCAATCGCCGGATCTGAATCCGATAGAGAACTTGTGGGAGATTGTGGATAGAAGATTAAGGCTTAATAAAACGTATTGTAACGCAGATGAACTCTATAAGGCGTTATCAATCGAGTGGCAACAAATTGATCCACAAATACTTACCAATTTGATCGAATCAATGCCTCGACGGTGCGCAGCTATTATTGAAAATAAAGGTTATGCGACGAAATATTAATATTCATTTAAATACATTTATGATGTCATTTTCGTTACTAGTACGTTAAAGGTTGCTTAACTTATGTCACCTATAAATTATATGTTATATGGTATTTTGTAAGATTTTCATTATTTAGAATAAAGCATTAAACACCAAATAAGTGATTTTATCTTTATAAAAGTCCCAATTTTTCAATTTGATGATATGGCGATTCACGTTCGTTTCCATTATGTTTCTGGCTATAATAGAGATATTTAGTAGGTACAGTTGCTTAACTTTTGTCCGCTACTGTACATACGTTGTAGTAATTGTAAATACGATCATCGCAACGACGGATACAATCCTTTCGAACGGGTTTTATCATAATCGATTTTGTTTGAACACTCGAGTATTAAATATGTACAAGCAGAAACGTGAGCATTCACGTCAATTTAATAAAGACTATCGAATTGAGACTAGTTGAAATGGTGTTTTACAACAAATTTGGAAATATATAAGTATTTCAAAGTAAAAATATGTCTAATCATGTTAGTTTAACTATCTATAAGCACTATTTTATTACATAAAAAACTTTACGTCATCGATATTTCCTACACTCATAAAGTTACAACTATTTAATGTATTTATTAACAGTGTGAGTTGTCTATTTTCCTGAATAACTCGTCGTTTACGAGGGAGCGTTTTTATATTCGCGGAATGGGGGACAAGGGGTGGAAATAAAAAAACCAAATTATTTTTCTTTTTCAATATATTCACCTGCAAGACGGATACATTTTTAACATGTTTCAATTAATTTATTTATACCCTCATAAAAAAATGATTTCTCTTTATCTGCAAAATACGCCGAAACTGCCTCCTTGACTTCATCATCGGCAGTAAATTTTTTACCCCGCAGCTCTTTTTTCATTTTCGGAAACAGGTAATAATCACTCGGGGCCAGGTCTGGGCTGTAGGGTGGGTGATTCACAATTTCGAAGCCCACCTTATGCAGGGCAGCTAACGCAACGCGGCTCTTGTGGACGGGCGCGTTGTCGTGCAAAAGCAGAACACCTTTTGTCAATTTTCCCCGTCTTTTCTCTTTAATGGCTTCTTTTAGTCGCCCTAATATTGAAGCGTAATATTCTCCGGTTATAGAAACACCTTTATCTTTATAATCAATTAACAATATTCCTTCCGAGTCCCAAATACCGTTGCCATGAGTTTCCCAGCTGATTGTGACACTTTAAATTTCTTGGGAGGTGCTGTGCCCTTTTTATGCCACTGCATGGAGTCTTGTTTGGACTCAGGTTCATAATGATGAACCCAAGTTTCGTCTCCAGTAACAATTCCACTCAATACACCATCCTTGTCTTCATTACAGAGGTCCAAAAATGCACGCGAACACTCTACGCGCTGTTGTTTTTGCGGCGGCGTGAGCATTCTCGGCACCCATCTTGCGCTGACCTTAGACATGCCGAGATGATCGTGTAGGATTTTAAAAATTGTTGTATCGGATACTCCAACCATTTCTGCGAGTTGTTTCTTCTTTAGTCGAGCATCTTCGAGTACAATTTGTTCAACTTTTTGGATAAGTGCTGGCGTGGTCACCTCAATGCTCCTGCCCGGCCTCGGGTCGTCTTCAAGGGATTCCCTTCCTTGTTTAAATAAACTATGCCACTTGTACACCATTGTTTTTCCTGGACAAGAGTCGCCGTAAACCAATGACATCTCATTCATTATGGTCGCGACTGATTTTCCTTGCCTGGTAAGGAACTTTATAACGACACGATATTCGATTTTTTCCATATTTCACTTTTCACTCCTGATTATGTTACTTGGTTGACGATAGCTCAAAGACTAACTGTCTAATAACAATGAAACTTCGTATTTATACTAATCATGAGTCGCTGCACAGGCCACGCCCCCAATGCGCCTACTCACCTCTCTACAACCCGCTCATTCCGCGAATATAAAAACGCTCCCTCGTATGTGTCTCATATTATACACGAATTTTCCGTTTCTAAAAGATTACAATCACACGCGTACATCTCATCTCTATAAAGACACTTTTATTTTTATTTAAAGCCTTATAAAACTTTACACTAATTAACACTGTCATTCCAAGGAAATTTAATTACATATTATATTCAACATTGGAATGCATAGTACTTTCCGATATTGTAACTATAACTGTTAGGCTAATAAAAAGGCGAAACTGATAGCATGTTTATTTAAATAAGCATCACTTATTCTCATACTTAATACATCTTTCCAAGAACGATTCACTTATTGGTAGAAATATAATCCCTGGAAATTTCCAAGTTTATAACATCATACTTCCGCGTATGGATGAGATCGATCGTTTTATAAGAGGATTAAAGTAATAAATTGTATTGCACCACAATGCTCTGCAATAGAATTACAAGGGAGAGTTATTTATCTATAAGATTTTGTTTTTAATTCAGTGGTAGAAACGATACAGAGCGGTTCCACAATAGAATTTATTTAGATTCTTAAAAAACCCGCCTACGAGTGAAATTTTCATTTTAAGAAAAAATTATGAGCTGTAAATTGTTATAGTAGATAGAAATGCCTAGAATAGCATTACTAGACAGAAATAAAATTATCGTTTTACACCAAGAGGGTTACAGTCAAGTGAAAATATCAAAGATAGTGAAATATTCCCAGTGTGCCGTGCAACAAACAATAAAAAGAATGACTGAAACCAGTAGAGTGTAAGTGATAAACCAAAGAGTGGAAGTCCAAGAAAGCTCAGTAAAGTTGATGCACAGTTTTTAAAAGTTAGTTCCCTAAGAAATAGTAAGAAAGTTAGCGCAGAACTAACTCAAGATCTTGCGCGAACGTCTGGTACTTCGGTACATGTACATCAGTAAGGCGATACTTGCTCAGATCACACTTGTGGGGATGCCTGATTGTGAGAAAACCTTTACTGCAACAAGGTAATAGAGGAAAATGATTAAAATATGCCAGAGACCACGAAACTTGGGGATGTAATGAGTGGCGACAAGTACTATGGACTGACGAATCTAAATGGTAATTTGGAACGAACAGATGTCAGTATGTTAGACGACGCCCTGGTGAATCGTTATTGGAACCATGTTTACACGCTACCACAAAGCATGTAGGAGGCAATATCTAAGTTTGAGGTTGTATTTCGGCAGCAGGTGTGGGTGAAATTGTAAAAATAGAGGGTAAATTAACTAGTGAGAAATACAGAACACTATTAGAAGAACATGCCATACCATCAGGGCAGTGATTTATTGGCAATAATTTCATTCTACAGCAAGATAATGATCCCAAGTGTACCTCAAAACTTGTGCAAAATTATTTAACACAGCAGGAAGCAAATGGGGCATTGCAGACTATTATTGGCCACCTCCAAGTCATGACTTAAATATTATTGAGCATGTGTGAGATTATTTTGACAGAAAAAAGTGTGAAAGGGGGCCAAAGAACAAAAATGAACTGTGGAACATACTACAGGAAGAGTGGTACAATATTCCTGAAAATTTCATTAATTCGTAATGGAAAGTCAACCTACAAGAATGCAGGATACTATAAAAAATAAAGGTGGTCATACAAAATATTGAAAATTCAAGTTGTTTATATTTAAGTATCGATATGTGTTAGTTTTTATGCATTAAAAAAATTTCAACTTGTGTAAGATTATTATTTGTCCTTTTATAATAGTTTCTTGTAAAATTCAAGAAGGTGCTTCTTTCTTTTGCACAGTACTGTATAAGTATATATATATATATATACATATATGTATATATGTATACATATATATATATATATGTATACAATATATATATATATATATATATATATATATATATATATATATATATATATATATATATATATATATATATATATATATATATATATATATATATATATATATATATATATATATATATATATACATATATATATATATATATATATATATATATATATATATGCCTTTATGCCTTTTTCAAACATTCCTGTCGAAATATATTGCGTGTAAAGCAAATTACTTTCAAAAGACGAAAGCGTATTCAAAGTAGTTATCGCGTAATCTGTCCCCCGAGGAAAACAATTACGCGCTAATTACTTTATATGACAAACTACAATATTGCGGTTAATTGTAGTTCCAATTAGTTTCGCCATGGAGGTAAGATTAGCATAATTGTAAAAAAAACATTCGATAAGGTTTGAACACATAAGAGCTTATGTGTAAAATTAAAAGTGTTCTAAAGGCATCATTTAAAATACTGACAAATTATTAGATATCGATCATAAACGCGGATGTTCAATCAGAACGTGGGAGAACAAGGTAGGAGGGCGTCTTTGTTCATTAAAACGACACTCGACGGTAATAGAATTATTATTACGAAATTATTATGATGTAAAATCTGCGACATTTCACACAAAAGTCTCTTACGAAAGGACACATTCGTAAAACGAGTATAACGTGTTCAAGAATACCAAGAATACAATTAGTCAAGTTGCAATGACGTATGTGTATTATCTCCATATGAATGGAACAACAAAACAAGTGAGTCAAAGTAGCAATTTAAAATATGCTGTGATTTTAGAATTATATATGACTGAATTACTACCGTGGGCAAAAAAATAGTAAGACTTTTTAATTTAAATTTCGCGCGAAAACCCATTAGTCGAAATTTTTTTTTTCTAGGTTGGTATGACTGTCAATGACATCTGTGCCAAATGTCACATCAAAATAATCATTAGTGTTTAGTATACACTAGTCTTTCTGAAGTGCAAAAAGTGCACAAGTGTATTTGGGCCAGGGGGATTACTTTGAGGGGGACGAAATAGATTTGGAAGAATAAATTAAGAATTTAAAAATTATGAACAAAGTCTTACTACTTTTTGCTCACAGTAGTATATTTAATGTAGGCGATTTTCAGAGATTTGGGAAGATTTATTTATTGTAGTGTAATACAGTTTCTGAAAAAGCAAGGTATTGGTTCAGAAATTATTAATGAAAAAGTGGTTGCTGTCGATAAAAGGAAAATGCATCTCGTTTTCAAATTAAATTTGGGTGTACACTATCTCGAAGAGTTAGAGAATTAAGTAACGAAGACCCAAAATCCAGACTACCTAAGAGTAACTCCATCTGAAGATAATGCGAAAACTCGAAAATTTCTTGTTCTGTTGTTGTGAATTAAGTTTGCATATTCCAAACAAATATTGGAAATCTTGCTTGGCGATTTGGGTTTGAAAAAGGCGTCTGCATGATTAATTCGGACGAGAACTGTTAAATATTCAATAAAGAGAAAGTACATCTTATTTTCAAATTAAATTTGGTCTACTATCCAAAGTCCTCCAAGCCTGAACATATGGTGTATAAAGTTTCTTGTCCTGTTGTGTTGAGAATGAAATTTGTAATTTCAAACAAATATTGAAAATCTTGGTGATTTGGGTTTGAAAAAGCATCTGCATGAGTATTTGGAGCGAAAACTGTTGAGGAAAAAAATTTCTCAAAGCAATTGAGGAAAAGAAACATTTTCTTTCTCAAATTATCATCGGATATAAGACCTGGGCACATAATCAGCATGATTTTATGACCAATGGGTACAAAGATGATTCCCAAAATACTTACGCCTAAATAAAAACAATTGGGAAAAGAAATTTTGTAAACCAACAGTTCCATGACGATTAGCTGGTAAAAGATTGGAACACAATACTGACGAAGCAATAAAATCGTTACTACTAAAAATTGTACGAACACTTCGGATTCCCACTATCTAAATCTTAATGTTTGTTACGGATGGGGGATCTTTCGTGATTCTAACAGCTAAATAGTTAAACACCAAACACGCAGTGTGTGTCTGGCGTTTAAAGTTTTGTGCGGAATTATTCTGTGCGAGTTTTATCGTGGTTTAGGTACGACACTGGGATTATTTATCTACTGATGACGACAACTTTTTGATTAACTCTGTTAACCATAGTCTCCATTCAAACTTACATCACAATATTTGTTTAAATACCTACATATTAAGTTAGAAGGAGAAACAATCAGTTTTGAAATTACTTTCACGTAAAAGACACAGTACTAGTGTCTCAATATAATGTATTTATCTTTTAAAAATTCTTTTCAGGTGATATTTATCCAATTTAATTGGAATGGAGTGTAGACGTGCACTGTTCGCCAAATACGTGACCGATCAAAGGTCACAGTCTATGACAAACTTATTTGCCTACTTTCGACTGCTGGAAATACTTAAATGTCAGAGGTGTAGTCATTAACAAAGCTCTAACGATGATTATTTTCAAGGTTTTGTTTTTTTCTGCACAAGCAAGATGTGTAAGTTAAAAAAAAACTTGTCGAAGGAAATTTGAAGAGGTAGGTGAGGCAATTAAGAAAATTACAAAGCAGAGGTGCCAATTAACTAATGCATGGGAATTCTTGCGCACCTAGGAAGTTAAAAAAATTTTCTTATTTCCTTTTCCTGAAAAGCATACAGTTTTTTAATTCGCTTCTTTGCCAAATCTTTAGCACTAATAACCAATTTATCAATAACTTATGCTGGCGTTTGTCATGGTCACTGGAAGAGTGCAAAAGTAATACATGTGTATGGAAAGATTAATCTTCATTGTTAAGCTATAATAAAACCTACTGCTATTTTATAGAATTTTGCAAAAATTTCGAAATTTATCATTTATTCGCGTATTTTTCGCAATGTAAATACTCAATTTTCCAAAATCCAGCATTGATTTATATCTAGTAGACCCCATTATAGAAAAAACAACTTATACGAGATTAGAAAATTTTATTTCCGAAGATGGTTTGATCAATTTCATCATGGTTTTGCCGAGGGCAAAATATAGACACCACTTATTACTGTGGGCAAAAAATAGTAAGACTTTGTTCATAATTTTTAAATTCTTAATTTATTCTTCCAAATCTATTCGTCCCCCTCAAAGTAATCCCCCCCTGGCCACAATACACTTGTGCCAACGTTTCTTCCAATTCTCGAAACAGTTGTTAAAGTCAATTTCAGGAATAGCCTTCAATGCGCGTAGCGATTCACGTTTAATGTCTTCAATTGACTCAAAACGGTTTCCCCGGAGCGGTCGTTTGAGTTTTCTGAATATAAAGAAGTCACACGAAGCTAAATCAGGCGAATATGGTGGTTGCGGCACCATATTGGTTGAAAATTTGGGGAAAAATTCGCGAAGAATTAATGCAGTATGCGACGGTGCATTATAGTGGTGCAAAAACCAAGAGTTGTCGGCCCGTAATTCTGGCTTCTTTTTACGAATAGCATTGCGCAAACGACGCATAACACTCAGATAGTATTCTTTATTAACAGTTTAGCTGGTCGGAAGGAATTCGGAGTGCACCACACCTCGATAATCGAAGAAAACTGTCAACATAACCTTGATTTTTGACTTGCTTTGACGTGGTTTTCTTGGGCTTCGGCTCACCTTTGATACGATATTCGGCCGATCGATCGTCTGTCGGGTCATAAGCGTACATCCAAGTCTCATCTCCAGTTATGATGCCTTTCATTTTGTCTTGAAAGGCGGAAAGCATTGTTTCACAGACGTCAACGCGACGCTGTTTTTCGAAAAAATTGAGTGATTTTGGAACAAATCGTGCTTTCACTTTTCTTAGGCCCAAATGATCTTTCAAAATGGTTTTCACTGATCCTTCCGATATTCCAACGATGCCAGTAAGGTCTCTGATTGTTAATCGTCGATTCTCAAGCACCAATTCCTTGATTCTATTGACGTGTTGATCATCAGTTGATGTTGATGGCCGTCCTGGACGTGGTTCGTCATCAACGCGTTCTCGACCCTCTTTGAATAATTTGTACCAATCAAAAACACTTGCTCGCGACAAACAATTATCACCGAAGGCCATTTGCAACATTCTGAACGTTTCGGCACCAGAAATTTGATTCCGTACACAAAATTTAATGGAACTTCTTTGTCGAATAATTTCACTCACTGTAAAAATCGCCGAATGCACTTTTTGCACTTCAGAAAGACAAGCGTATACTAAACACTAATGATTATTTTGATATGACATTTGGCACAGATGTCACTGACAGTCATACCAACCTAGAAAAAAATATTTCGACGAATGGGTTTTCGCGCGAAATTTAAATTAAAAAGTTTTACAATTTTTTGCCCACAGTAGTATATGTCATCATATTTATGTTATGGCGTTTGTACTTTCTTTTCTTTGTGAATTGCAATGAATTTATTTTTATATCCAATTTAAACTACCTTCAACTAGTATCGGTTTAATTTTCAAGCGTAAATTGACTACTACTTTTGAAAATTACTTTCAACACAATAAGCATGGAATTTTGTCGAGAAAGCATGCTTTTTTTGGCACGTTCCTCTATTTTTTCTATTTCTTTAAGTTAATAGAAAGTCTTCTAACGAACAATCCAAATTACATTTCATACAAAATATATCAAATGCGATTAGGAGTTTAATAAAAACGAATCGACGATGTTTAAATAAATAAACTGGTATACAATCACTTCCTGTGGCAAACTTGTTGCTGAACTTTGACGTAATCGTTAACAAACACCGATAGTTTATATCTACAGATAGCTAAACGAGCTGTCACTATCACGAATTCGTGAAAATAAAGTTCTAAAAGCATTTACAAGACTGTATTTTATTCAATGTATTTGTATTAATCATACACGATGCCAAATATTCTGTTACTACGTCGCTTCAATCTCAGGGGAATAGACAGATGTTTTTTTTTATATATACACGAAAAAAAAACTTAAATGTGTGATATTTATCGTACAATTAGTCAGTTATATCTAATCAAAAAGCAAACAAACTCACCATAAGATAATTTTGTGATTTAGTTCTGGATCATGTAGGAACGGTGGCGAACTATGGGCCGGTATTTCCCCAATGGCACTGTAGTCCGTCGGTCGGTGGGTCGGTGTTGTTTCGCTCCACCTGCACAGGGACATCGGCGACACAATGTCCGGGGCAACCCCAAGGGGCTCCTGATTCATTACGATCCTCATCAAGGGTCACTGAAACAAAACTCGATTCCTTGATTCGCGCCGAATTAGAAAGGCAAAGTGTGTCAGCGACGATAACAAAAATTGCTACAAAATTAGGAAAGTATCACGTGTTTTACAAACTTTACGATTGCATCTGAAGATATCCGTTCGATTTCTTTCTTGAAATTATATATTTTTATTTTATTTCGTTTTTTATTTATATTTTTTCTAGAATTTCTCTAGATAACAGAACAAAACTAAACATTCGTAACACAAATATGTTTATGAATTGTTAATAAAAGTAAAAATGAAATTTCATAATTTATTAAGAAACATAATTGTTTACATCTAAAGAACGAGAAATAAGTCAAGAGAAGATCAAAACATTAATTCCCCTACTTTTGAACATGTATTCCCCAAGATGTTAACAAGTATTTGTATGATGACATTTTCAAGAGTTTTAGAAATGATTTTGATGCCCAAACTTATCTAGCTCTTTTGGTTTAATCCAGAGAGAACAAAAAACTTGAAAAGACGATGTGAAAATGTGAACTCTTCATTGTGACAATGGATTATCTCCAAGATTTGAATGATTTTGCTATAAAAAGTAGTGAGTTTGTATTCTGCTAGACCAGAGCTACTGTTTTACGAACTACGAAGCCTAAATTCGCAAATTTATATTTTGACGAAAATCTCAATTTTTTCAAAGGGGTATACTCACAAAAATTGCCATTTTTGAAATGTTAGCGTATATTAACAAGTATTTGTATGATGACATTTTCGAGGTCCTAGAAACGATTTTGATGTCCAAACTTATCTAGCTCTTTTGGTTTAATCCAGAGAGAACAAAAAACTTGAAAAGACGATGTGAGAATGTGAACTTTTCTCTGTGACAATGGATTATCTCCAAGATTTGAATGATTTTGCTATAAAAAGTAGTGAGTTTGTATTCTGCTAGACCAGAGCTACTGTTTTACGAACTACGAAGCCTAAATTTGCAAATTTATATTTTGACGAAAATCTCAATTTTTTCAAAGGGGTATACTCACAAAAATTGCCATTTTTGAAATGTTCGCGTATATTAACAAGTATTTGTATGATGACATTTTCGAGGGTCCTAGAAACGATTTTGATGTCCAAACTTATCTAGCTCTTTTGGTTTAATCCAGAGAGAACAAAAAACTTGAAAAGACGATGTGAGAATGTGAACTTTTCTCTGTGACAATGGATTATCTCCAAGATTTAAATGATTTTGCTATATAACGTAGTGAGTTTGTGTTCTGCTAATTCAGAGCTGCTGTTTTACGAACTACGAAGCCTAAATTCGCAAATTTATATTTTGACGAAAATCGCAATTTTTTCAAAGGGGTATACTCACAAAATTTGCCATTTTTGAAAAGTTAGCGTATATTAACTAGTAATTGTATGATGACATTTTCGAGGATCCTAGAAACGATTTTGATGTCCAAACTTATCTAGCTCTTTTGGTTTAATCCAGAGAGAACAAAAAACTTGAAAAGACGATGTGAAAATGTGAACTCTTCATTGTGACCATGGATTATCTCCAAGATTTGAATGATTTTGCTATAAAAACTAGTGAGTTTGTATTCTGCTAGACCAGAGCTAGTGTTTTACGAACTACGAAGCCTAAATTCGCAAATTTATATTTTGACGAAAATCTCAATTTTTTCAAAGGGGTATACTCACAAAAATTGCCATTTTTGAAATGTTAGCGTATATTAACAAGTATTTGTATGATGACATTTTCGAGGGTCCTAGAAACGATTTTGATGTCCAAACTTATCTAGCTCTTTTGGTTTAATCCAGAGAGAACAAAAAACTTGAAAAGACGATGAGAAAATGTGAACTCTTCATTGTGACAATGGATTATCTCCAAGATTTAAATGATTTTGCTATAAAAAGTAGTGAGTTTGTATTCTGCTAGACCAGAGCTAGTGTTTTACGAACTACGAAGCCTAAATTCGCAAATTTATATTTTGACGAAAATCGCAGTTTTTTCAAAACTCGCAAAAATTGCTATTTTTGAAAAGTTAACGTATATTAACAAGTGCTTGTACGATGACACTTTGGAAGGTCCTAGAAATGATTTTAAAGCCTATACTTATCTAGCTGCTTTTGTTTAATCTAGACCTATCAATTGTCAGTCTGAATAAAGCTGTATTATTAAATTTTGCTGTCATCAATGTGCCCACCTTTATTTTTGATAATTGCGGCACATAAGCGCGGCATCCTTTCAATTAATTTTTGCAGTGTATCTTCTGTAATTTGTGCCCAGGCTTCTTGAAGTTGTTCCCACAGTACAGTGGTGGATGATAGAGCACGTTCTCGAACCTTCCGGTCCAATTCTTCCCAAAGAAGCTCTATTGGGTTCAGATCAGGACTTTGAGCTAGCCATACCATTATAGAGATTTGCATTTGCTCTTCTAGTTGACGCAAGTAATCGCCACACAATCTAGAAGTGTGTTTCGGATCGTTGTCCTGTTGAAATACAAAGTTTTCGCCAAGAATCCTTAGCCCTGAAGGAACAGTGTTATTTTCTAAAATTTCCTTGTAGCCTTCTTTACTTAGGATTCCCTCAATTTTGACGAAATCGCCTACAGATCTTCCACCAAAACACCCCCAAATCATTACTGAACCTCCTCCATGTTTTACGGTAGGCGCAATACATTCTGGCAGTACTCTTTATCCTGCGGATCTTCTTACGAATATTCGCCTTTTACTACCGAAAAGTTCAAACTTCGATTCGTCTATCCACAACACATTATTCCACTGATCAATCGTCCAATTCTTATGTTCTTTAGCCCAATTTAGTCGTTTTATCTTGTTTTGCTTTCGTAGTAGTGGTTTTCGCAGAGCAATTCTTCCGCCTAAACCCGCTTGTCTTGACCTTCTCTGTACCGTGGACACTAATTGGTTTAGCACGCGCTCTATTCATTTCAGCAGCAATTTCTGGTGCTGTTTTTCGTCTATCGCGTCTACTTATCCCTATTAGATGCCGGTCATCTGCAGATGTCGTCGCTTTGCGTCGTCCAGATCTTCTTTTGTTGGAAAATGTACCACTTTCTTCAAATTTTTTAACGTTATAATCAACGGTTCTGCGATTTAATCGTAATTCTTTTGCAATTTCGCGATTACTTTTACCCGTACGATGATAAGCAATTATCATAGCACGCACTTCAACAGATAATTCCTTCGTCTTCGGCATTGCATTAAAATATTCACAATAACTCTCTATTTCACTGTTTTCGCAACAAAAGATGGACGACGACTGACATAAAATTTATTTTCCTTTTTGAATAACACATCCTAATATTGTAATTAGTTAGTACAATAACACAATATTGGTAATACCTTTCGGAAATGCAGGTAAAACTGTTAATACTGTAGGGATTAGCCCATATAATATTTACGGTATTTTTCCAATTTATGACACCTTTACGATATATCATATACAATTTAAGATTTTAGTAGAAATTCATATGGAATTACTTCCAGTAATAATATTGTTGAATAATTATAATACAGATTTTTCGAAAAATAATCCGTATTTCAGGAAACACATAAAATTGGGGTGGGCAAATAAATATGACCGGTAGTGTATTTGTTGACATTTAAAAATCATTCTTCAGCTGTGATATTTAAATATCAACACACAATAATTTGTTTAGAACCATTAACTTTTTCGATTCGAGACTGCCTTGTTTGTTTCAAGTTTTCTATGTCAAATTCCAGCAAGGACATTCTGTAAAATATCGATTCTTTCTTAAAATTAAATCATGTACCGCGGGGCACATTTTAGGAACTCCTGCATAAATTAACAGCAACACATTCCCTTTTAGTATAAGACGTCACTTCGATCTCTCTCTCTCTCTCTCTATTCTTCAGTTTGCATATCTGATAATCCCCTAAAACTATTGTCTTCCCCAATTATCCTTTATACGCTTCGATAACTCTCGACAAAATCGAAGAGACATGAAGATTCTGCACGCCAAAGATAAGACACAAATATGTTTTACGTGAATATACACAGACTAAGCAGCTTATGAGTTTATACGCAGAGGCGCTTTATCTCAGAGGCTAATTGATGCGAAGTCAATGACTTTATAATTACGACAGCGTTTGGAGCGCCAAGCACACAAATCTCGCATGATTAAATCTCGTTTTGCTTTCTTGTTAATGAACGTACATTACTGTCAACACGCTACACGGAATATTTTTAATATTCGCCTAAAACGTAGCGGAAATGTGTTAGGTATGTGTACATGGATGTACAGTTTGTGGAAAATGTAATGTACCTCGCCTGATGATGAAGATAAACAGCAATACCACTGTCTAAGGAGGATGGGTTGCACATTTCCGCTTTGAAATATGTGACAATCGCCAATGTGGACGGAATTGATTTCGTTTAATACAAGAAAAATTAAAAAATTTATACTACCCCTAGGCCGAAATACAAATATTTTTATTTCTTCCCCTTGCATTTGAATAATAAAATTAATTTTCAAGACAATCCATATAAAATATCACCTAACACTTACGAGGGAGCGTTTTTATATTCGCGGAATGAGCGGGTTGTAGAGGGGTGAGTAGGCGCATTGGGGGCGTGGCCTGTGCAGCGACTCATGATTAGTATAAATACGAAGTTTCATTGTTATTAGACAGTTAGTCTTTGAGCTATCGTCAACCAAGTAACATAATCAGGAGTGAAAAGTGAAATATGGAAAAAATCGAATATCGTGCCGTTATAAAGTTCCTTACCAGGCAAGGAAAATCAGTCGCGACCATAATGAATGAGATGTCATTGGTTTACGGCGACTCTTGTCCAGGAAAAACCATGGTGTACAAGTGGCATAGTTTATTTAAACAAGGAAGGGAATCCCTTGAAGACGACCCGAGGCCGGGCAGGAGCATTGAGGTGACCACGCCAGCACTTATCCAAAAAGTTGAACAAATTGTACTCGAAGATGCTCGACTTAAGAAGAAACAACTCGCTGAAATGGTTGGAGTATCCGATACAACAACTTTTAAAATCCTACACGATCATCTCGGCATGTCTAAGGTCAGCGCAAGATGGGTGCCGAGAATGCTCACGCCGCCGCAAAAACAATAGCGCGTAGTGTTCGCGTGCAATTTTGGACCTCTGTAATGAAGACAAGGATGGTGTATTGAGTGGAATTGTTACTGGAGACGAAACTTGGGTTCATCATTATGAACCTGAGTCCAAACAAGACTCCATGCAGTGGCATAAAAAGGGCACAGCACCTCCCAAGAAATTTAAAGTGTCACAATCAGCTGGAAAACTCATGGCAACGGTATTTTGGGACTCGGAAGGAATATTGTTGATTGATTATAAAGATAAAGGTGTTTCTATAACCGGAGAATATTACGCTTCAATATTAGAGCGACTAAAAGAAGCCATTAAAGAGAAAAGACGGGGAAAATTGACAAAAGGTGTTCTGCTTTTGCAAGACAACGCGCCCGTCCACAAGAGCCGCGTTGCGTTAGCTGCCCTGCATAAGGTGGGCTTCGAAATTGTGAATCATCCACCCTACAGTCCAGACCTGGCCCCGAGTGATTATTACCTGTTTCCGAAAATGAAAAAAGAGCTGCGGGGTAAAAAATTTACTGCCGATGATGAAGTCAAGGAGGCAGTTTCGGCGTATTTTGCAGATAAAGAGAAATCATTTTTTTATGAGGGAATAAATAAATTAATTGAAAGATGTGAAAAATGTATCCGTCTTGCAGGTGAATATATTGAAAAAGAAAAATAATTTGGTTTTTTTATTTCCACCCCTTGTCCCCCATTCCGCGAATATAAAAACGCTCCCTCGTATGGACTTGGTCAACATGTGGTTTCAGCAGGACGGTGCCACAAGCCACACAGCACACGTTACAATCGATTTATTGAAGAGTAAGTTTGATGAGCGTGTTATCTCAAGAAATGGACCAGTCGATTGGCCGCCTCGTTCGTGCGATTTAACGCCTCTAGACTTTCTTCTTTGGGGCTACGTAAAGTCATTGGTCTATGCCAACAAGCCGACAACGTTGAAAGAGCTTAGAGCCAACATTGAACGCGAAATAGCAGCCGTTTCGGCCGAATTGTGTGGCCGAGTCATCGAAAATTGGGTCCAACGAATCGACCGCTGCAAACGTGCCCGCGGTGGCCATATGAACCAAGTCGAGTTCCATTCATAAATGATTTGATTGTACTTCAACCCGATAATAAAGTTTTTGAAATATCTTAAATGGTCTGCATTTTATTTTGGAAAAAAGTTGTCAAGTCCTTATTGGAAAACCCTTTATTTCGTTCACTTCTGAGCTATACATTGATTGACATCACTATTACCTATACATGGGGCAGCCCAATAAAATATTTTTGTTAGTTTTATTACTTAGACTTAAGAGTAATTATAAACTTTAAAGCATAAAGATATACTGTAATGGCATGTGTAAATTACAATAAAACAAACGAAATCACTCTCAGAAAACAGATTTAGTTAATATTTGTACAACCTTAATTGCTTTAGTACAGATATCACAAAAGTTAACAATCTACGTTTCAAATAAAACAGTAATAGTAGTTTCCGACAATTTGTTCTGTTGATGTAACAGTGTAAACTATAAAAATAGATGTAAGAGCGCGGTTTATGTTTCAAGGAAAGATTACTAAGTAACCTTGATACAACCACGCATTTGTCAAAATCTGTTTACATATTTTATTTAATGTTGTCATAATGATGGCAAGTTATTTGAAATGTACAAATATGGACATAAAAAAGCTGGATTAAATTTGAAAAACGAAAATACACAAAACCCGTGTGTTTAAGTTAAATACAATTATAAATTTTATTATTTTATGTTTGGGTTTTCCGAACATTTGGGATAATAAAACATTTAGTTCATATTGACGACGTTTTGCGTGGTTTTTCCCCTCTTTTTCAAGTTATTTAATTACAGTACACTCCAGGAGAGTTGACGAGCGATGGAAATAAGTTCGCGTAGTATTAGAAATGATGGAAAGTTTTGTAATAGGTTTAACATAAAGTTTCAAGACACTACAAGTGGCATAGACTACACAGGGCGTGTACATTTTTAAAGGCGATTATCGTGTAACCCAGCATTCGCCACCTTTCCTGGCGATTATAGTATTTGTCTTCATCTTCTTTAACCTTCAATATATTACCTACATATATGTATATATAAAAAGGTGTTTCAAATTGCGCGGTTTTTTTAAGAATGAATAAAATATAGATGGCGCACTGAATTTGTCTGGGTATGTGGTCATTTAAAAAGCGTGATGTACGACATTTATAAAAATGGCTTCGTACACGGTGCAATAACGCGTGCAAAATGTTGAATTATTTTATGAAAATCAGCGTTCTGTGAAGAGAGTTTTTAGAAAATTACGTGAATGTTATTGTTTACATAATCGTCTATCTGAAAGCACTGCTGGTCGAATTATTAAAAAATTTCAAGTGGAAGATCAAAAAACTGAAAAATCAGTCGTAGTGGTCATTCACAAGATAATATTGGTTTGGTTCGTGAAAGTGTTCCTGAAGATCCATTAGACGACGTGCACAACTTGGACTTAGTGGATTAACATGGCGTATTTTACACAAGGATTTAGTTCTGAAAGCATATAAGGTTCAAATAACACAGGAACTGAAGCCATTAGACCATTTAAAACGTCGTTGATTTGTCAATTTCATCAATGAACAACCAGCTGATTTTTTTCAAAAAATAATGTTTTCCGATGAGGTACATTTTGAACTTGTGGCAATGTTAATAAACAAAATTCCCGTATCTGGTGTAGGGAAAATCCACGAATTATTCATGAGAAACCTATGCATCCTAAACGAGTTACTGTTTGGCGTGCATTATGGTCAGTTGGTGTAATTGGACCTTACTTCTTTGAAAATGCTGTTTGTGAAGCTGTAACTGTCAATGGTGATCGATATCGTGTGGCCTGAATTAATGAATATTGATCTAGAGGACATGTGGCTTTAACAGAATGGCGCTACACCTCACTTTGCACACGAATCAATTGATTTATTGAGAGAAAAATTTCCTGGACGTGTAATCTCTAGAAACCGTGATGTTAATTGGCCACAAAGATCATGTGATTTGACACCGCTAGACTATTTTCTTTGGGGTTATGTGAAAAGTCAGGTTTATAAAAACAATCCACAATCAATTCCTGCTTTGAAAGATGAAATTATTCGTGTCATTGGTGAGATAGAGCCAATATTATGTCAAAATGTCTGAAAATTTTAACGAAAGAGTGGATGTCTGTGGAGCTGCAAGTGGAGGCCATTTGGCAGATATTATTTTTCGCATATATATGTCGTAACTGATACTTCAATTACCAAATAAAAAGTTTTGAAAGTGAATGCAAATTATGTGTTTTATTTATTCTTTTAAAAAACCGCGAAATTTGAAACACCTTTAGTTTTACTATGGAACAGTGAAAATCTATTTTTTTCGTCTTTCATTTAAAAACGGCTTTATATATGTATTATTTTATACACGACCGACTTATTTTTTGAAAGTATTTCTGGAGTAGATAGCTAAGATGCAAGATAACACCATCGCTGACTTTGTATTATATACATATGTACATACATATGTACGCGTATGTTAAATAAATGAACTTTAGCTGCTATACATAGATTCCATGCAGCTATATACATACATAAGTATATTAAGAGCATATAATACAGGTAACATTCATTGTATGCTTGCTGGGTAAGTGCATCAGAAATCGATAAAATCTAATATGTAACCTACATAGATGAACAAAGCCTGACGTAATCTAATATTCTTTTGATAGTTTTTCATCAGAGTAAAGCCTGTTTAAGTATGTACATACATTTTATAACAAAGTTTAAATTTAACGCGCTCAACATTGCGCTGCTTTTTGATACGATTTCTTTTATTATCTTCAGATGTTTAAAAAAGTAGTTTTTGCAATGCTGACATGTATTTAATATCACGAAGAAGCTAATAATTACACAAAATTTTACTGTCTTCATAAATGAGCTGATTTATAATGCTCGTATTTGCAGTTTTTTAATGTTTTAAATACAAAAGTCTTGGATATATTAGATTATTTAACTATTAAATATAGGGTAATAGAACTACTTAAAAGAATCCGTCACGAGCAATGGAGCACGACAGTGAATCAACGATATACGATGGCGGAAAAAATTAATGTGCGCGTCAAAATTTTAAAAAAATATACATGTATAGGGAGGTCGCATTTTTCTGCGCGCCAGGTTCGTAATAAGTATATTTTTATCATAATTTTATATACAGTTGTCAAAAATTCACGAATAATCGCAGGTAGGATGATTCTATGATTAAATCTGAGTCGAAAATGCTAATATAGAAATGTCGTATTGTCAGACATTAAGGCACACGAGACCATCAATGTTGCAAATGTTTTCTTTTTTTTTGTCAAATAAAATTATGCAAAACTACGTTGGTGTAATTAATCGTTTGATTCCAATATTTTGCCCTATTATAAACATCTCTCAAACAGTCTTTCACGTTAAAGTAGATATGGCAACCTTGACCGAAAAAAATGTTTGTAGTTTAAAAATAATTGTCAAATTTTGACGTTTGTCGCAGTTTAACATTCATTATTTACGCTTTCATTACATACCTCATTTTTGTGATATCTCAAGCAATTTCTGACGTACATTTTCAACGAATTTGTTATGTATATGATGTTTATATTTTGCGAAGGAAACACGCACTTAGCTAAAGACAAATTTGCTATACGTGATCCACTGTATTTACGGTTATTCACGAAACAAAATGCCGAGATTATAGTAAACAATACATCGGAAAACTAAACGTTCGATAGGAACCGAGTATAAAGAACATATCTCGTACATCAAGTTTAATCGACCTGAGAAATATAGTTTAGGGAAACACGTGTTAGGAAATAATCACAGTGTAACTGCAGATTTGGACTGTTACGAGAGCATATTTGCGAAACATAAAAACCATGTATTAGATAACATATTCTTGTCTCTATAAGTTCTTGGAAGATACGACCGTTAAAAAAGGTCTGTAAGTGTTAGTTTTATGACTAGAAAACATATTAAATTATACGTGGAAATAAGTCAGCGTACGTTTGGCTGTTAGCGGGGAAAGAATTGCTCTGTGAGAGTTTTAAAGCGGATCAAGGGACAGCACTGTAATTAATTAGCTCCTGATAACAACTTAGTTGCCAAAATACGTATATAAAATACGAAAATTGATATGGTAAGAGATTTTATTTACCTACTTTCAATGAATTCAATTAAAATTTAGCTTCTAATATATTAATAAGTGTTTCTTTGTGAACACACTGGTTCCAATTTTTACATTTTTAATCGAAGCGACGTTATCTAAATTCAGGTAATAAAATTATAATAAAAATCGATCGAACTTTGTTACTGTCAAGATATTTTTTTACATTTCTTTCCCAGGGCAAATAAACCAATTTTATTTCAGTATTTATATAAATATCTGTGTATTAAATCGATATTTTTGTATCATTTTGTTTGGTACCAGCCGTAACCTAAATCGACTTGTTTTCTTCGCTCGTGATTTAGTTTTAACAGACACCGTAAATTATGTACTGGAATTTCGGCATTAAATGCTGTTATTTATAGATGCAATTTGTAAAATGTAATTTTAAAGCAAATATTAATGATGCTGATGAATATCGTACGTTTTTATTTTTAGAATTGTGCTAATGCTTGTACGTATGTATATGGGATTTATAAGTACCAAGTGAACTAACATAAATATTGGAAAAATATTAAGTAACTTACAAGGAAAATACATTATGTCTAATTAATAAATTCTGAATATTCTAGTAGGAACGAAATCAATATATTCTGCTTTAGAATCTAAAAGGAAAAAATAGCGTAATCGAGAATATTTAAAATTTAATCTTGACTTCTTAAATATCTAGCTTTTATTTATGAATTGTATCTAAATTGACTACACAATTACCAATATGTTATCTCTCTTCGTTGCCTCTCACCTATTTGAGCGAATGCTGACACACAAAGATCTTAAATTGTACCAAGAGCGCGGTTCTAAGGTACACAATGCATTCTCGGGATCATCGGATTACTCACACTTAATTTATAATTCTGGATAGAAGTTGTTAACCTATAATATTTTTCAAGTCCCAGGCGATGAACAATGGATTTATTTCGAAAACCCTAAGCGCAAAAAATCATGGTAATCACCTGGCGAAGCCGGGCCATCGACTCCAAAGCCAAATCGTTTTGGTCTGTGTTTGGTGGGATCGGAGTGGCGTGCTGTATTACGAACTATTGAAACCTGGTGAAACAGTTAATATTGATCGCTACCGACAAAGAATTGTCAATTTGAACCATGCATTGATAGTAAAACGTCCAGAATGGGCCCGAAGACACGGTAAAATAATTTTACAGCACAATAACGAGCCGTCTCATACAGCAAAACCGGTCAAGGAAGCGTTGAAAACACTTGGATGGGACATATGGTAATATCGCACCCGCCGTACTCTCTAGATCTTGCCCCGTCCAACTATCACCTTTTCGTATCAATGGGACACAGACTTGCAGAGCAGCACTTCGCCAATTTCGAAGAAGTTAGAAAATGGCTCGATGAATGGTTTTGCTCAAAAGACAAACGGTTTTTTTGGGATGGCATCCATAAATTGCCTGAAAGATGGGCAAGATGTGTAAAATCAAATGGCCGATACTTTGAATAAATACATTTTTCAATTCTCTTGAAAATTATGTTGTTTTTTTTTACAAAAAAACTGGTAATGGGTTTCTGTTACACCTGGTATAAGTCTGGATTACTAATTGAAATTCTTTTGTGGTTTTCTTTGGATTTGATCCTTTTTGCCACCACTGTATCTTCAAAAATCTATTGATTTAAAGATTGTTGTTGTCACTAAAACGCGTTTCATGTACTTTGGATCAATACCTACGGTTAATTAGGTCTCTGTTCGTTGTTAAACATTCTCTAATTACTAGATTCGTACAACTAAACGACAGCGACAACTAATAGTATTTTTGGTCATTCCCTTTTCATGTTCGTGTACTTTACGCTTAAAGGACATCATTAATATTTATGGGGGTCTATGTTAAGACTTAAATTATATCGCCCTAGTCCCACTATTGCCGGTAAATTCACACTAACGTTTCCGCACTGCCCGAACCATTCAGTGTTTCAGTGTGAATGGCCTTCGAGCGTTGCATCTCTTTTGCAGAAAAGTGGGTCGTCGCCACCGTATTACGTCACGCCGCCTCCAATGACGTAAAACGTTGTTAACGCTTGGGATGTCTCGCATTTTTTTTTGTTTTCATTTTCGCAGAAACTGCGAAATTGAAATCGATTTTTTCCGTGCGCCCGCTTTGCGTAATTGGACGCCGGCAATGTTTAAAATTCAATAATTTGCATCGTTGAATTGCGTTTGTAAACTTAATCTAATTTTGGCATACGTAGGTATTTACTGGGAAGCTCTAGTTTTGTAGATTTAGATTTTTCTTTAGTTACTATGTAATACCCGTTCCTTATTGTTATTGTCTAGTTGAGAATACGACAATAATCGAAGAAAATTACCTCAAAAGACTCTCATAGATTTAATTGAAATTTGATAGATTTAGCATTCATTGCAGTATCGCCATTAAAAGATGAGATGTTCTAAATGTTTAGCAATTTTGATATTTCTTGATATAAAAGGTGTTCCAATAAGATATTTCATTTTCAATAGCCCACAGTTGTCATGACTCAACCTGTAACTACTTGACAGATGGCAAGTAAAACCTACGCCATTAATAAAAATGGAATGACATACGCTTCAACAACGCATTGAAATTATTAAAATCCACTACAAAAATGGTGAAAATTTCGCGGTCACAGTTCGCAAAACTAAAGTATTTTTGGGTCGTCGTGAAGCACCTTCTCGGCCAGCAATTGTGAAACTGGTGGAAAAATTTGAGCTGTTGGGACAAGTTAATGATGTGAAGAATCGAACTCGTGCACGTCGCTTAAGAACAACCGAGAATATTGCTATTGTAGCCCATAGTGTTGAGGAAAACCCAGTTTTGTCCATTTCTCGTTGATCTCTGGGATCTCTGACATTCCGCAAACGACATTACACCGTATTTTGCATAGAGAATTAGGTCTTAAGGCTTTTAAAGTTCAGTTAACACAAGAACTCACGCCTACCGACCATCGACAACGACGTATCTTTGCTGATTGGGTCCTTGAAATGCATCAAACTTATCCGGAATTTCATCGAAAAATCACCTTGATTGATGAGACCCATTTTCACCTCGGCGGCTACGTTAACAAGCAGAATTGTCGCATTTGGGGTCAGAAAACGCAAGAATAATTAGTGAAAAGCCTCTCCATCCTCAACGTGTGACTGTTTGGTGCGCTTTTTTGCCTGAAAAGTTTCCTGGCAGTGTGATTTTTCGAAGAGTGACCGCATTGGCCACCGAGATTTTGTGATTTAACACCTTTAGACTTTTTCTTTGGGGCTACGTGAAAGATAAGGTCTATGCCAATGAGCCACAATCGATTCAAGACC
This sequence comes from Dermolepida albohirtum, assembly GCA_031893035.1. Lineage (NCBI taxonomy): Eukaryota > Metazoa > Arthropoda > Insecta > Coleoptera > Scarabaeidae > Dermolepida > Dermolepida albohirtum. The sequence continues at coordinate 42,124 of JAVIWB010000161.1, read as the reverse complement.
TCAAAGATGGAGTTCGTGAAGTTATCGAGGACATACAAATGTGTAAATTGGTGATGGACAATTTTATGAAAAGAATATGGTTCTACAAGCATAGCCGTGGCGGTCATTTGGCTGATATTGTTTTTCATTATTAATAACATACCCTCCTCTTTACAATTAAATAAACATCCGATGATTTCGCTTAAAAATACTTGTTTTTTTTACATCAAAATGAAACCTCTTATTGGAAGACCCTTTACAATAGGATGGAACATTCCGACCTGATCAAGGAACAATGTTATTTCTAAAGTATCTTTTTTTGTACATTCACCTTTTCTAATCTTAAATACCTAATCCATTGTAGAGGGTCGAAAGTGCCTTATATTAAACGAGCGTTATCTTTGAGAAAAAGAATGTCTTTAGGTACAAATGTGGATCGAAAATCAAATTAAAAGATAAAATTTTGGAAAAATGGGAGAAAATTCCAGCACAACTGTGCCACAAACTTGTATCCAGCATGCCACGCAGTATCCGTGCTGTAATACAGGCAGGAGGTGGATACACAAAATATCCCCGTAAAACGCCGAGTGTAATACATATGGCCACGATAGTAACATATATATTATATTATTAGATCTGTTCCATAATACGATTTATGGCGTGTTAAAGGACTCGAAGTTACACTGCCTGGTGGCTTAATTGGTAAAGCAGTCGTCTAGAAAACGGCAGACAGAGATTCGAGTCCTTCTCCAGCGCAGGAATTTTTAATTAATTTCTGTGTATTTAATTAACGATGGAGTAGCAGAAAATAATATAATTTTCATTGGTATATATATTGTATATAATTTTTAACGTCTTTAGTATCTTCTCTTTTCTATTTCTATTAAATAATATTTCAGGTTAACATAAAAACTATCATCGCTTGTCAGACTTTACAAAATTTGTTCATCGTCAAGAAGCAACTAGCATAAAAGTAAACCACGCAACGGTAACTCTGAATAATTCCTTATTCAAGTACACCCACGTCACGTCGTCTTTGAAAAGAAATGAGGTTTCAATTTTTAATATGTATTCACACAACACGTCTTACGTAAGTACAGTAGGCCAAAGTAAATATTTGCACTTGTGAGCTTGCATACTTAAAAAAGTAAAGATGAAAAATTGTAACATTAAAGATCACACATTTTTCACCTTAGTTCATTAATATGTATATGCTTATCAGGCATATTTTACATATTTCTAAATATTTTAGGTTGTACAATCCTTGCCAAATATGCAATTCATTCGCGCTCGATAAAATTCTGAGTATGAAATAAAAGTGTTAATTTTCTATCAGATTAATGCAATTGAAAATTGTTGACCGGAAGCTACGTCTCGATAAAGCAAACAATTTATGACGCTATAGCTTAGGAATGAATATAATCCTTAGGCTATACTATATTAAGCTAACAAACAAATTTATGATTTTTAACACAAATTTAGTAGTCGATTAGAAGAATATTTCAGTGATCATCTGTAAGCTGGATTATTATATTAAATGTTCGTTTGTACCTACATATATTGTAACAACACTGGACGAAACTATATAAAATACGTGGCACAATTTTTTCTTCTTTTAATTTCCTTTTCAGACAGACTTTGTCACCTCTCTTATGGCATCCTCTTTTGGGGAACTTCGTCTGCAGCCAAACAGATATTCATGCTACAAAAAAGGGCAATACGAGCTATATCTAGCCTTCGGTATGGTGATTCATCCAGAGGATGCTTCAAGCGGCACAACATATGTATACACAGCCCTAAAGTATGTACATGAACACTGGGCGCAATACAGATGACGAAGAACATACCCACTACACGAGACATAGAAATGATCTATCTATTCCAAAACACAAATCATGCGCTATTGGGGTTTCAAACTTTACAATCACTGGCCTCAACACTTCAAGCAGCTAGACGAAAACAAATTTGCAATAGAAACTAAAAAGACACTAATTAAGAAAGAGCTCTATACATTAGAAGAATATTTCAGTGATCATCCGTAAGTTGGATTATTATATTAAATGTTCGTTTGTACCTATACGAGTATGTTCTGTTTGTGTTATATTTTATATCGTATATATTTTAATATTAATATTTTAAGATTCTAGACTGACACAGAAATATTATATTTCTATTTATAATTTATTATTTTGTCTTGAAAATTGTTTTGTATTCGTCAACACATCGATAAAGTTCTATCTATCAATGTACTTTAATTTTTCGATCAGACCACGTATATAATACTGCTGTATATAATACTAAAGACCATAAAGTGCAAAATTTCAATTTATCCCCTAGAATAAATGTCCATGTAATTATATTCAATACGCACCCTCGCCCCTCTTTTACCCCGAGTATATAGACGTGGAAGCGGAAAAAACAAGGACAATATATTCACCTTATGACACCGCAGGCGATCGTTTTGTACCACGCTCACGAAGCGTACGGCAAATTAAATGAGCGAAAATTCTACAACTTTCACTAAACTGCATAGATAGGTGGAGGGTATGCAATATTTCAGCCAACTCTACTCTGGAAAAGGATTAATTGAACGTTGCCATACCGAAGGTGAAAAAGTGATATAATACGCTTTTTCGTTCATGTTACAATTTTTTTAAGGACTAGAAGACAAAAATATAATTTCTAGTACCAAGAAATGTTATAAATGTCTTCAGAAGTATACACTACCGGTCATATTTATTTGCCCATGTATTTATTCAAGTATTGGCCATTTGATTCTACACATCTTGTCCATTTTCCAGGCAATTTATGGATGCCATCCCTAGAAAACTGTTTGTCCTTTCAGCAAAACCATTCATCGAATCATTTTCTAACTTCTTCGAAATGGGCGAAGAGCTGCTCTGCAAGCGCGTGTTCTTTTGATGTGAAAAGGTGATAGTTAGATGGGTCAGGGTCTGGAGAGTACGGCAGGTGCGATATTATGTCCCATCCAAGTGCTTTCAACGCTTCCTTAACCGGTTTTGCTGTATGAGACGGCGCGTTATCGTCCTGTAAAATCATTTTCTGTGTCTTCGGGACCATTCTGGACGTGTTTCTGTCAATGCATGGTTCAAATTGATAATTTGTTGTCAGTAGCGATTAGTATTAACTGTATCACCAGATTTGAACAGTTCATATTACACCACGCCCCTCTGATCCCACCAAACACAGAGCATCGTCTTGCGACCAAAACGATTTGGCCTTGGAGTCGATGGGCCAGCTTCACCAGGTGATAACCATGATATTGGCGCTTAGGGTTTTCGCGATAAATTTTGAGTTTGGGTTGGGTCTTCATCCAATAACTCCTGCAGTTTCGCATCTTGAAACTTTTTCAGTCTACCAGATCGTCCTTTGTATTGCACATCGAAATCACCACTTTTGAGTTGTCGAAATCAGGCCTCACATGTTGGTTGGAGCATGCTCACCAGCAAACGAAAACTTTCAGCGGCTTTCTTCTTTTGATTAACCCTTAGCTGGTATCGATATTTCTAAATACATACTTGGTATCGAGGGTCCAAACTGACCCCATATGAAAAAATGCTATTAAATAATGTTTTGACACAAATCGTGGGTAAAGTAATAGTCTCTTTGTTAAAAATTAATCAAACTTTTATTTCTTTCATTTTAAAAATTATATCATTTTATAACTTATTATTAACAGTCTTTGACTTTGAGTAGCTATTATGCAGTGTATATTTCACACATCTAAAAAATATGAAAAAAATTAAAAAAACGAAAACAAACACTTTTTTCCAGCCTTAAATGTACTCTAAACTTAAACAAAAATAACTTTTTTCAGAGATCAAAGAAATATAAAAAATGACAAACATAACGTAAAATTTTAACTGCAAAATTTTAACAAAAACAAAGAACACATGGTGGCGCTCTAATTGGTAAAATAAATGCACTGTAATTTAGGTTGCCTATTTATATGTTTACATTCCGATATTTAGATAAATCGGTTGATTAGTTTATTTTTGACAGCTGATTGAAGAAGAAGCAACACGTCGTTTTGTTAAAATGGAAAAAGCAGAGTATCGTGCGGTGATTAAATACTTCGTAATTCAGGGTATGAAAGCTACCGAAATAAAAGATGAGTTACGGGAAACTTTAAGTGAATCTGCTCCATCATCCGTCACGATAAGTAAATGGGAAAATGAATTTAAACGTGGTAGAACAAACTGTGTTGATGAAGCGCGTTCGGGAGCACCCAAAATCGTGACTTCTAAGGAAATGATTATAAAAATCCATATTATTACGCTAGATCGACGACTCAAAGTGAGAGAGATAGCAGACATGGTAAACATTTCAACAGAACGCGTACACCACATTTTAACGAAAGAATTGGGCCTTTCCCAGCTTTCGGCAAGATGGGTGTCGCGATTGCTTATGACTGATCAAAAGTTCACTCGTATGCGCATTTTCAATGAATATTTGGACCTTTATAAGCGGAATCCGGTTAATTTTTGTAGGCAATTTGTTATTCGCGATGAAACTTGGATACACTACAGTACACCCGAAACTAAACAACAGTCGAAACAATGGTTAGAACGTGGTTCTGCACATCCAAAGAAAGCGAAAACCACTTTATCGGCAAACAAGGCGATGGCATCAATTTTTTGGGATTCAAAGGGCATTTTGCTCGTTGATTACCTTCAGAAACGTGCCACAATAAACGGACAATATTATGCAGAACTTCTACAAAAATTAAATGTTGAGATTCGTGCTAAACGGCCAGGAGTGGCAAAGAAAAGAATTCTGTTTCACCAAGACAACGCTCCTTCGCATACCAGCACAGTTGCGATGTCCAAAATCCACGAGTTGCATTTCCAATTAGTTCCGCATGCGCCTTATTCGCCGGATCTAGCCCCTTCCAACTTCCACCTTTTTCCAAAATTGAAAACGGCACTAGGTGGAAAGAAATTTTCGTCTAACAACAAGCTTATCATCTTCGTAAATGAGTATTTTGCCAGCCTTCCGGAATCGCATTTTAGAGATGGCATAAAGGCATTGGAGCATCGTTGTAATAAATGTATTGCTCTTTTAGGAGAATATATTGAAAAATAAAAATTATTTTTTATTTAAAAAATTCGTTTTTCTTTTCCATTCTCATTACTTGTCAAACCACCCTCGTATTTGACATTTGTAACACATTTTGTGTCCATTTTGACCCCACGATACCAGTTAAGGGTTAAATAAGAAAAGTAATGTGTATTAAATATTACAACACAAGATATTGCATTTAAAAGTACACTATTCTTTGTCACTAAATACCCCGCCGTCTTTTTCATGGTGCATAAATATCTTCCACAATAATTATGTACTTGTTCTAATTTTGAAAGGCATAAAACTAGATCAGAAACAAATAATTGCAACTGATATCAAATATTTATTAAGAATTGTCCATATCGATCGCAGAAAAGGTTTTCATTACACGCTGTAGTTTGTATTTCCTATATCTGGTGACTTACAATCTTAAACTAGGTTAACATTCAATAGTTCCATGAACCTTTTATTTTTAAGTAAGAAATAAGCAATGAAATAATTTAAAATGTATTAAGGAGGCGAAATGCGGAAATTATATATCTGCCGACGGTTGCCGATCGTACCCATTTTTTTAGTATGGGACATCTAATCGGTGCAGTGGTTGGAAAGTTATTCTTGAAAATGGAGAAGAATAATGAGAAATTTCTACTGCACTGAAACAGTTTTAGTGCAGTAGTTCAGCCCTGAAGATGTCCCATACAAAAAATCTGATGAAATTCTTGAAAAAGTCCAACAAGATAACATATCAGCAGTGTCGATATTGGCATGAGCTAGGTTCCAGCCCGGAAACCAAAGCACAAAAAAAAGCAGACAGCATCTTCCACAATAATTATGTACTTGTTCCAATTTTGAAAGGCATAAAACTAGATCAGAAACAAATAATTGCAACTGATATCAAATATTTATTAAGAATTGTCCATATCGATCGCAGAAAAGGCTTTCATTACACGTACATAGTAGTTTGTATTTCCTATATCTGGTGACTTACAATCTTAAACTAGGTTAACATTCAATAGTTCCATGAACCTTTTATTTTTAAGTAAGAAATAAGCAATGAAAAAATTTAAAATATATTAAGGAGGCGAAATGCGGAAATTATATATTTTCAGTCACGAGTAACGAAAGGAAAACAAAACAGGTTTTTGTAAAAAATTATCAGTTGGTTCTGAGTTGACCCAAAACAAAATTTCCTCAACTTTATAATGCGATAAAAGTTTATTATTAATGTGAAACGTGTTCAGATTGCTTAGATAGTAAAGTAATTTATAATAATGAATTATAATTCAATATTTACATTTACAAGTTTATTCAGTATATAGGGTGTAATAAAATAATTCACGGAATTAATTATTTAACGTTCAGCCATGAAGCAAAACTAGAGACCTGATAATTTTAAGTCTAAAATCTTAAATTTAAATAAATTCGTTCAAATTCAACTTTTAGTGTGCATTGCATTTCTGGCAGCGCCCTCTGATAATATATGAATCAAAAATTACAAAAGTGGAGGGGTTATATATCCCTTAGATAATTTTAAGTCTAAAATCTTAAATTTAAATAAATTCTACGCTGTGATCTCTAAATTCAACTTTTAGTGTGCAGTGTGCATCTTGGTTCTTAGCGGTACAGATCGCGTACGGAGTTTGTTTTTCGTACAGGTGTTCTTTGAAACGACACAGTGTTTTACGGTGCGGATCGCGTACGCGACACTTTGCAATTGAAATTATCTGCTGATAATGACAACTTAGTTGTCGAAATGCGTATACAGAATTACAAAAGTTAAGGTGGAAAGGGGTTATATATCAACCTTAGTGATTAAGTTTTAGATTTTTGTAAGACTTTAATTTTGTTTAAATACCTTGTGAATAGTTGGTAAATTTGTTTTTTTTTAGTAATTGTAATAAGGAGGAGAAGGAAAACGTAAATAAATCGAAAAATAAGGAAAATCACATTTATTTTGAGAACAGAAATAGCAAGTAATTAACACAAAACAGAAAATTATTTTAAACGTAATTGGGTACAGGTCATAAGAGTTTCAAAAATGTTTTCTGTCCTAATGAGAGGCATGGGCTTGTTTATTTTTGATCAGTTGGTGGAATCTTGGTGTTATTTTGATAGAACACGAATTTCGTCTTCAATTTTAAGGTTACCTCTATATTTAGATTTCATAACAGCAACTGCTGAAAACCCACATTCACACATGCAAGAACTGGCAAACGGTATCAATGATCGTAGTGCCTTCTTGGCCACTACTGGATACTCATCTACGATACTGCACCAAAAATCAATCAAAGATTTAGACTGGAGTCATGAATTTAAAGACGAGTCTGTGGAAATGTCGATGAGCTGTTCAGCTTCCTCGTTTGTGAAAGTCTCAGGGATCTCGGCATTCATAGAATCACTTACCCACTGTACTGATTTTATTTCATCTTTCGGGAGGTATTCTTATAAATTCATTTTTATAAAACCATATTTTTCAATTTTTTTCGTTTTGGCGAGGCTGCACCGCGCGCATACTTTTGGGAAACCCTGCACTACAATATTAGTAATGAATAATGCTGAACAAGAGAGAGAGAGAGAGAGAGATGTTAATAAACACGTATTTGGTGTAAAGAATATATCTTTGCTTTCCATGAAAAAGAAATGCAACCACAAAAATGCAAAAAATGCTAAAATGTTTGGTGTGCATTTTGAAGTGGTGGAGTGATTATTGAACTCTACTTTTTTAAGAATGAAGCTGGTAATGCTGTTACAGTAACTAGTGAATGCTGAACAGTTTTTTTTTAACCAAATTAGTGATTTGGATTTAACCAATAGCCAGTTTCAATAGGAAGGTGCAAATCACACAGCACGCCAAACAATAACTCTGCGTATCAAATTTCGACATCAATTGGCCTGCAACGTGGTATTAAATCTTAAATTTAACACCACTAGATTCTTCTCCTTTGGAGTTACATAAAAGGAAAAGTAAATGCTAATAAAATAGCAACAATTCAACTCAATCTAATGATCAAGCCAAAACTTTACACTTTCCATTACCAACGTAATGGAAAATTTTGCCAAACGAATGACGTCGGGGTTATTTTCCATTTGTAATTGTAATTCTTGAATTTTGTCTTAAAAAGTTTTGCATTTATTCCAAAAAGCAAATCCTACTGTTTAAATTAAGATACTTTTTAAATATATCTACAGAATTATACGTTGGTATTTAGCATTTCACTTGAATAATGACCCAAAATATTTGCCAGGATTATGTAAGATACAAATGATGAGTTTAAAGTAATAGTTTGCCCACCTTTATCATTTAACCTTTCCCCTATTGATTATTTATGATTATTTTGATGAGAAAGTGGCCAATTGCAAACTATCTGAGATTTAAAGTCAGTTAGACTTTCACCACGAAGGATTAAAGATCACATTTTACTCAAAAAAAACTTTGACAGCTTCCAAACTTTTCGACGGCGGTGTATATTTAATCAAACAACTAAATATAAATAAATCTTAATTTTTTTCAATACTATCATGTATGTATGACGTACTGTGTAGTATACACAAAGAAAAACAAGAATTTCGAAATAAAAACGTGTTGATAACGTTGGCGATTAACCAGTGAATGAACCAATTAATATAATAAGTATTAAAAATAAAATCAATAGTAATGTTGATGATGAAGGTTTTACTGTTGTATTTCTAAAGATATGTACGATTTATGACACAAATGTAAAAAACTGAGCGTTACAGCAATGGTACCAGGGACACGTCAATTTTTTATTGATTTTAGAAATCTAATTTTGTCTTGAATATAGTTTTATGGTAATTTCTGTAATGAAATTGTGTTTAATTCGAGAAAATTTTAAGTCATAATTTCGTATTGTTTCTCATAAAAATATACCAGGTGTACCGGAAAGTTATTACCGGTTATTCTAACAGATGTCGCTAGGCTTGAGTACAATGTTATGATTTGACACATATGTCATTTTATTCTACTGACATCAAACTTCAAAGCCATATATGTTATATTTCGCGAAAATAAAACTGTCATAGATTTATACTTCTTTGAAAATGTCGAGTTTCGTGCCTGAAAAATTGCTTTTGCAGCACGCATTACTTTTCTTATTTAATCAAAAGAAAACAGCCACTGAAAGTCATCGTTTGTTGGTAGAAACTTACGGTGAGTATGCTCCACACATAAAAACATATGAGGCGTGGTTTTGACAATTCAAAAGTGGTGATTTCGATGTGCAAGACAAATAACCTTCTGGTAGACCGAAAAAGTTTGAAGATGCGAAACCGCGGGAGTGAAAACCTAACGCGACTCAAAAATATTTGGCAGAAGCGTTAAATGTGGTCTATGAAACGATTAGCGGTCGATTACGAGTAATGGGAAAAATCCAAAAGATGGGAAAATGAGTGCTACATCAATTGAATGATGGGCAAATGGAAAATCGACAAATCGTCTGTGAAATGCTGTTGCAAAGGTATGATTGTAAGATAGTTCTGCATCGATAGTGACGGACGATGAAAAATGGATTTATTTCGAAAACTCTAAGCACAAAAAATCATGGTTATTACCTGACGAAGCCGGCCCATCGACTCTAAGGCCAAATGGTTTGGTCGCAAGACAATGCTCTGTATTTGGTGGGACCAGAATGGCGTAGTGTATTACGAACTGTTGAAACTTCCAAGACGTAAGAAAGTTAGCGCAGAACTAGCTCAAGAACTTGCACGAATATCTGGTGCTTCGGTACATGCTTCAACAGTAATAGAAGAAAACGATTAAAATATGCCAGAGACCACGAAACTTGAGGATATTACGAGTGGCGACAAGTACATGGAGTACCATGTGGTCAGTTTGTTAGATGACGCCCTGGTGAATCGTTAATCTACACATATCCATAAAGCATTATTCCAAGTTTGGGGTTGTATTTCGGCAGCAGGTGTGTGTGAAATTGTAAAAAATGGAGAGTAAATTAACTATTGAGAAATACAGAACACTATTAGAAGAACATGCCATACCATCAGGGCAGCGACTTGTTGGAAATAATTTCATTCTATAGCAAGGAAATGATCCCAAGCATACCTCAAAACTTATGAAAACTTATTTAACACAGCAGGAAGCAAATGGGGTATTGCACTCTATGATATGGGCACTTCAAAGTTCTGACTTAAAAATTATTGAGCATGTGTGTGATTATCTTGACAAAAAATGTGTGAAAGGGGACTAAAGAACAACAATGAACTGTGGAACATACTACAGGAAGAATGAAAATTTCATTAATTCATTAATGGAAAGCCTACCAAGAACAATGCAGGAATACCATAAAAAATAAAGGTGGTCATATAAAATATTGAAAATTTAAGTTGTTTATGTGTTATGTGTGTTTTTATACATTAAAAAAATTTCAACTTGTCTAAGGTTACTATTTATCCTTTTATGATATAATAGTTTCTTGTAAAATTCAAGAAGGTGCTTCTTTCTTTTGCACAGCAACTGCTTGTACGTATATAATTTAAGTAACAAATATAATTAATTACAAAAATTGCTAACCATTGAAGCTTTTAATATTAATTCCATCTTAATTAATTTTGAAATTGACTTTCAGCAAAATAATATATTACACTGCCTTTTCCATAATTTAAATACATTTTTAAAAAATGTACGGAATTTCCATCTTGCAAATTGTAATTAATACAAAAGTTTTCTCTTTCGAAACTTTGGTACAAAGAAAAACATTTAAATTCTTGAATTTAAATATAATTTATAGTCCCCCAACAAATTTCTCTCATAATAGTATCTATTGATTTTTACAACTAAAATAATTAGTTCAAATCAACAATATCAAATTTCTCAAAGTAGAATAAATCATTATACACACTACTCTTAAGGAACAAATATAACCTATTTTAAACTTTCTTTCTGACGAAATCTCTAAGGGGCTTTAAGATGGGAAAGTTTAAATTATATTTCGAAACATGTCCCGTTATAAGCATTGAAAATTGAAAAAGAAAAGTTATAAACACCTACATTTTGTTATGCCAAACTTCCTTTCGAAATTTATCTCAGATAATTACAAATTCATAGAAGATTAAAAGAGATTCTACCAAATCAATGGGATAATAATTTGCGCGTTTTGTTTGGAGGTCGGTATTTACCATAACAGTAGTGGTAACTGTTAAATTATGTATATATTATTAATTGATGTTTAATATTAAATTCGGAGAATGAAAACTATTATTTAAAAGAACAAATAGTTTTAAAATTGCTACAGAATTATTAAATAATTCGTTTCAAGAAACTAGCATAAAAGATACAAGGGCAAGGTCAATAAATTTTCAACTTCCTATCGTTACATTCTGTTTCATACGCGTTCCTCGACAAACACGAAACTTCTTCGCATGCAGATACAATGTTTCAAAATCAATTTAATAAATATTACCTACCAGTTCTTTCGTGTTATTTCTGTTGTTTACAAGTATCTCCTCATTTCATAACCACATTACACTAAACTATTAACCGTGTGCTTGTCACATACTCCACACCTACATACTTCTTAAACCATTAACAACTGACAAGGTATATGTGCGCATGTATACACAAACCTTTCACAATAGGCACAATTCTTACGATATATTAGGTTACTATTTACATTTGGTTTGTTTCTAAGGTGGAATAGTGACAACAAAAAATCTACTACAATGTGCATACCGATAGATGTCACTGTCAGAAAAGATATTTATGTTTCCATTTATAACTTTCTAAATTATTTGATTTAATTTTATAAATTATATTTTATCAACATAATTTTTTTGGAGACTGTTGTTAATTGAATAATTCAAGAAAAGACAAAAAAACTCCTCATCACATCAATTGATTTGATAGGAGCCTTTTTTGTCTTTTTTAATTTAATTATTTTTGAATCTCGTAATTCAATTCAAATATTAAAGGTTATTCATGTAAAAACGAATCAGTTTGGCATGAATAGAAACTCAACTATTCGAATTTATGTATGTAGAAGTAACAATATATTATTTGCTTGTAGAACCATTAAATTAATTTTTTATATAAAGAGAATGTGGGTTTGAAAAAGCGTTCTTTCCCATTCAACAATTTTACTTACTACATTCAGATGATTTTATTATTATATCACATTAAAAAAGGAGATATTTTTTAGTTTCTAAATGTATTGCTTATTTAGATTTTTTATGAAGCTGAGACATATCCATTTAGAAAGTATATCTTCGGCTTTTGAAAAAAGTGACTATATAAAAATGGAATTAACTTATTAGCGCCATCTCATAATGATTACTCATATTATTCCAAACCAAATATTGCGAATAGATTTCTGTAATTCAGTTAACGATTTTAGATATATAAACTAAATTGTTTATCTAAAAAAGCTTAAACACTGAAACCAAAATATGTGAGATTAATATAAATAACATAATTATAAACGAAATGCATGTCCTTTAAATTTAGTTGTCAACGAAAGTTGCCGTTTCAAAAATAGATGTCGCTCCACGTATTATCCTTCTAAAAATTTACAAAATGGAATTAATTTACACCTAAATATAACAATAAATATTGGTTTTAAGTAACTAATACGTTATTTTACACATTCCATTATACTACATACTTACTAAAATATAATCCTTATTCAATTATTTCTAATTGCACATTATAATGTTAGGCAGGTAGGTAAACTCTTCTAAAAAATAATATAATTGGTTTAAATATAAATAGTAATAATAATAATAATAATAATATGCCGTTATTTCCCAAGAAGTAATTTTACAAGTAATAAAAATACAAAACATTCAACTGAATGGAAAATCCTAAGGGGTGGTTCAGATGGATGACTAGTAGTCATCCCCTGCTCTAACACCAAACCCTTAAAGTTATAAAAAAATATAAATAACAAGTAATTGCCTAATACTAAGAACTAATAAAAACCTAACCTAATTGAAGTATTCTGCCCGTGCACACAACCGTAACCCAACAAAGTCATTACAATTAAACAAAGTAATATAAAAAGTAATATAAAAAATTCCCTAGCATACAAGAATAAGTTAACAATGGAGAGACATCACACACAAGGCTGCTTATCAAATAGGTAATTAAATATAGCACGCCTGAAAGGCACCAATCCCATGGACTTGAAGTGATCATCCAAAGAATTGTAATAGTGATAAATATTATACGTGAAAGATCTTCTAAAAAAAGTTGTACGGTATCTAGGTAGACCAATCATATTCTTCCTTCTTACATTGATATTATGCACATCGCACCGAAACCTAACTTTATACAGCAAGTACGGAGGACACTTTGTCAAAAGTACTTTATGATAAAGGTTCAGAGAATGGAAAGCAATGCGATTTCGCATATTCAGCCACCGCAAAGTTTTTAATTTATGTGATATTCTTTCATACTTACGAACACCAAAGATGTATCGCACACACGAATTTTGCACTCTCTGAACCCGTCCCACATCATCGAAATAAAAACAAGGGCCATACATAGATAGGCAATAGCTAAATTACGAGAGCACCAGTAAGTTACACAGACTTTTTTAATTTAATGTTAAAAATAGATCTGAATGCATAAATCATCTTCAGGTTACAGTAGGCGGTACTTATAACTTTCGATATACGCAATCGGTAACGGAGTGTATTGTAAATAACATATTTATATTAGGTCCTTTACCATTATCTTGTAACTTAATCAATTTCAGGCAAATATATCTATTAGAGCACCTACAAATAACTATTATATTTTATGACTCACTGCAGTAATTCCTGGAATAATCCGTACCGCCATTTTTAGGATAATAATGCAAGAAAAAAACTTACGAAACTTACCTGCCCTCACCTCAACGAGCGAAATGTGCATTAGTTTTCATGCCCTCATTCCTAAGAGTCTGGTTCACCGAAATATGCATTAGTTTTCAAATAAACATGCTAGTATGGGCATCACGGATAAGACTGTATTTCTTATGTGAACTTCTTAAAATGCCGAGAGGCAAACCAACAAATTTAGGAAAACGTTCTGTAATTATTGCTTTTCATCAAGAAGGTTATTCAGTGCGTCAAATTTACGAAAAGATAGATGTTACTAAATCGACAGTTTGTGATATCATCACGCGAGCTGTTTAAGAAATCCGTCACGTTCAGGTCATAAGCGAATAACATCTCACGTCGACGATGAGCGTATAAAACTGCTGAGTAAACGAAATAGGAGACTGACAGCATCCAAAATTACCGCAGAAATAAATCGTGAGCGTGCAAGAAAAATTTCTGTTACTACAGTGAAAAAAAGATTAAAAGCTTCAAATCTTCACGGCCGCGTTGTTGTAAGAAAACCCTTACTTCGACGGGTAAACAGGCAAAAACGACAACAATGGGCAGAAACACATAGAGATTGAACACTGGATGAATGGGAATGGGTCCTATGGACTGATGAATCAAGACGTATTTTTGTAAGACGAGCGAGTGGTCAAAGAATGTTGCGGGATTGTATAGTGCCAACCGTCAAGCAAGGAATAAGTGATGTGCTTGTTTGGGGTTGCTTTTGCTAGGCCGGCACAGGGGATTTATAGTGAATCGATGGTATTTTGCGAAAGGAGGGTTATTTAGAAATATTGCAAGAACATGCAATATGCAATGTGTTTATGCAGGATAACAACCCCAAATACTCAGCAGTAATATGCAAGAATTTCCTAAATAGTGAACAAAATAATAATACTTTACGAATAATGACATGGCCACCGCAAAGCCACGACCTAAACCCCATAGAATTGTTATGAGATGAATTGGATAGGAGGATCTGACAAGTGTATCCTACCTCAACAAATCACTTGTGGAACATATTGCAAGAAGAATGGAATAGTGTACCGAATAGAGTCGAAAAACTCGTGAAACGGATGCCTGGAATTGTACAAGCCGTTCTTTGCGCAAAAGGAGGCTTCTCCGATGAGCGGAATGTTTAAGATATTTTTGTTTATTTAACGTTAGAATTACTTTAATTTTTATTATTATACTTCATAAACATCTGTAAACAATAATGCAATAAAGATTTTAAGTTTTGACACAAATTAGTTTAACTGTTTTCCCTTATTTTTTTAATTTATTTGAGTGTCCGAAGTAATATGGATGGCAGTGTACGTATCTATCTACTCGAAAATAAATACATATTACGAATACACACGTATATATGCATATGTAAGTATGTGATAGCGCTCGCAATGCACATACAATCACCGATAAGTGAGAGGTCCATTTTCAGGGCCGTTTTCTAAGCGAGGTGAACCGCCTGTAAAGTCACTGCTCTAGGAGCGTTTGCGATGGCATTTGAAATTTACTGACATCATCAACCCTCGATGAGTGCTTGTCAACAAATTTATGGCGATGGTATCGAATCATCTACCTTCGAAAATAATTATTTTGAAAGGTTAGAATTATTACGCACACACATTCTTCAATTCAATTCTGCTCGCGATAACGCAATGTTTTGATGGTACAAATTAATATCTCGTTGCTAATACGCTTGCTGTATATAAGGGATGTTCTGTTAATACTGCGACTGCCTCCTAAACTGTGATAAATCGACACAAACAACGTTGCAACATTTCGGTTTTATCTTTCGTTTCTTTTCTTCTATATCAGATGTACCGGAAAGTTATTACCGGTTTCTAACAGATGTCGCTAGGCTTTAGTATGCAATGTTATGATTTGACACATATGTCATTTTATTCTACTGATATCAAGCTTCAAAGCCGTACATGTTATATTTTGCGAAAGTCACAGCGTCATAGATTTAACCTCTTTGAAAATGTCGAGTTTCGTGGGAATGCTTCAACTATAAAAACATGCGCGGCGTGGTTTCGGCACTTCAAAAGTACTGATCTCGATGTGCAAGACAAAGAACGTTCTGGTAGATCGAAAAAGTTTGAAGATGAGAAACTGCAGCAGTTATTGGATGAAGACCCAACTCAAACACAAAAACAATTTTCAGAAACGTTAAATGTGGCCCAAAAATCGACTAGCGACTGATTAGGAGCATTGGGAAAAATCCAAAATAGCTAGCGAAGCCGGTCCATCGACTCCAAGGCCAATTTTTTTTTGTTTGATTTTTCAGCTGTTTTAAAGTTAAATAGGCAGCATGAATTTCAAAACTGTAGTTAGTTTACAGCTTATATTAATATGACGACTCTGTGAGCAGGGTTAGCAGTTCCACCAAGATTCGAAGATCATGGAGGCACGATATCAGTGTAGATAGCATATACATATGATGGCTGACTATTGTTGGAGCATCAAGTGAGACTGTCCATAAATTGAACACTCCATGAAAAGCTGTAAGCGAAAATTTTTACTTAAATATGTATGTTTGCCGTTTGGTAAAAGAACTTTACTATTTGTACGAACACAATTTTTCTTTTGTACGCATATTTTGTGTGGTTTTTGAAACAAAGAAAGGCTATCTTGTAGTTCGAAAAGTCGATGTGACAAAAATTGGGGTCACCTTTGGATTCGGATGCCAAAAGTTAGTCAAAAACAAGTGCCAGACCTAGGTCAACGAAATTCGTATTTCCCAGTGGTAATCTACATCAATTACGACAATTTCGAGGTCACACTGTATCCGCTGTAACGTTTTTTTTAAAACGAACATTAAAATTTTTTTAAACGAAAAACAACGTACAAGTTCTTTATGAAAGTAGTCTTTCTTTAAATAACATATAACTTGTTTCCGTTATCGATGAGATAAAACTGCTCTCGGGATTCCTCGTCATTTTATAATAAGGCCTTGTTATCATTGGAATACAAGTTCGTCAATTGTCAAACGAAATATCTATTCTAACTAACTAGATTCTTCAAATGGAACAACACAAATAACTACGATGTGATAACGATTCTTTAGTTCGATGATATTTGGCATGGCATAAGAAGAAGTTGTGTGTACGTTTTATAAAAGTCATGGCTATCTAGATATTGAACATTTTTTTCACTTCTGAGTAAATATCACTTGTAAGAATTGACTTTTCTTTCCTGTTTAGACAATATAATTAAATTATAAATGCCGCGTATAGGATAGCTTGACAGTTGTTAATTATCATTGCTCTTTTTTTTAATTAAAATGGGAAATGGTAAAAGTAAATGTTAGCCAGATGCATATGTATTTCGTTTTTATTAAGTAAAAATTGTTACGTTCGATATTAAATTTGTTTGAGTCTCTATAACGACGTCCACGTTGTTGTAATACAATACGGTAATTCTAAAGTTAACATAGAATTATGAAAGTGGTGCAAAAACGAAGCAAAATATTAAAATAAATGTCACGAGATAGTTAGAAAAGAAAAAAATCACTCACCACATCAATATTTGTATCTTAAATATCTATTTCGACAACCAAACTGTCATTTTCAGTAAGATATAAACAGTGTTGAACATGGACTCGCAATGAAGTTACACAGGAAAGACACTCGAAACACTCTACTCGAAATCCGCCCAAATACAGTGTCTGTGTGCTTTAAAATAAAGTTTTTCGGTACAAGCTGAAGTTTAGAACTCCATCTTCAAAGCGAGTAATGCCCTGAAGGACTATAATCCATTCGCACCTTAGAAAACCGTTCGGCACTGTCGCTTTTTGTGGTAAAAGATGCTTGAATAAAATTTTATATGCATATGCAATATTATAAGCTTATAAATCTTAATTTTGTTCCGAATGTGCGAAAAAATCTTACTTAAATATCATTAAAATAGAAATTCAGATACAACTTACGAAAAAAATGGGATGTTGTGAACTTTAACCTTGATATACGTTAGCATTTATTGGCAGGGTTATGTTATATTTGTTGTTATGCACATGGCCAAATCATAATCTACAAAATTGTGAATATATCTATACTTTAAGACTTTAAGTACTTTTTCACAATTTGAATTTAGATCATTTCATTATGTGTCTTTTCTTATGTTTATTTAATTCATTTATTGTATGAATACATCTAATATATCATACATACTCAACCTATCGATTACTGTCGTATGCATAATGCAGTTGTTTGCAACGTACCATATGTGTACTCCATCGATAATATGCTATTCATTAAAATTTAGGACCAGCGCGACCATTTGACTATTTCGAACCGCAAACATCGTCGTACCCTCCCCCCGTGTCACAATATATCGACACAATACGCGATAGCCGCTAATTTTCCTTTATATAAGGGATCTGAACCTAGATAAATTGATAAAAGGCAAACAAAATACATTTTTAGCGAACAATTTGGGGGATCGCGAGTCAGGTAACATTTTTCCTAGGCTAGGACTTAACTAACCCTTTTGGACATTGATTTTTTAATTCGTTATTCAGATTAATAACATTTTTATGAACGCTAGAAGTAGTAGTAAAAGAAAAAAGGTAATTATTTCTATAATCTAAATAATATTATTATTTGTTTGTGTGAAAATCAACGAAGCAATTTCTTTCCTTTTTTGTGAATAAGGACACCTGACACACCATGCAATAAAAGTGCGCCTTTTCGCTGTATTTATTATTATATATTATTCTACCTAAACGGTCACAAACGCTGCATTTGTATTTGGAAAGCTTTCGTGACTGTATAGAGTAAATATGCATAATAATAACCACAGAGTCTGAAAGAGTTAATTTGGCCAACCTGCTCGTTTATACTCCAATGCCCTCGAATTGTTTTTTGCGAGGAAGATCCATAATCAGCGATTAAGCGGAATCAGATTCTTGATTATGTTATATTAATGTGTAAGTGATGGATATTTATACATAACATATATCAATATAGTCCTATAAGAATAAGTTGTAGATACACCTTATCATACTATATTGTATTCTCGAGGCGAAAGTATTTATTTACAAATAAGCAGAATAGTGATAAACCCATATACATTTTGCGGCAAACGTAGATTCCTATTAAGAATTAATGATGCATATATACTGTTACGAAAAATCTTTATTTCTAAATTTCTTTTGCGTAGTAGTTCTTTAATTCTGATACGAACCCTTATTTACTCGATATTTCAATGCTTTCATTTGAATCTTTTTATGGAACTGTTCTTAATCGGACCGTCTGATCAGCAACCCTTCTCACCAAGCTGACGCGTTGTACTAAACTGGCTCTGTGAGTCAACTAGACCTACACGTTACGGTGACTCTGACGCGTCGAGACTTGATCATAGACTTTCATTTATTAAGTCCAGCATGTAATATTATTCGTTCTAGCATATGTTGTTGAAATTCCTACCACTTCTATGGAATTGAGCGTGCGTTGACAAGCAGATATCCTTAAAATTGCATGATAAAATCAAAACACAACAAATAATGGCTTACCACAACAAGATATAAGATGACGAATAGTGCAACTGATTTCTAATTTCGTTCTGCTCGAATTACTTTATATAAAGGTGCATGAAAGTGTTAAATAGAAAGGGGTGAGTACGGTTGTGCGAAAGCATGTATATTAACTTTTAAGATGCGAACAATTAAAAGTAAAACGCAGATATTGAACTGTCGTGTTGTAGTACTTTTTCAATATAGTTTATACGCTGTCACTGTTACAATTTCGAATTTATTATTAGTACCGATATCTAGAGACTATTTTACAATGTCACTGTATATTAAATTTTAATTTCAAATCGATACTTTCAGTATTTCGATTCAATTAAATATTTATCTCGTTAATAATGTCAAGGGGAAATAACTGATGTACTTGCGCAGGTGAAATATTTAAGTGTACTATATTTTATCCGAGATAAACGCTGTTTTATTGTGTCAAACTGAAAATTGAAGAGACGTAATTATTGCATAACGAAAATCATACATAATTATTGTATATTGCATTACTGTTAAGACATCTACCGCAATTATCTCCTCGTATATAAATATATAATGAAATTGTGGTGTTACTAAACTTTAATATCTTTCTCTTGTTAACTACGCATTAAATTTTTATCGAGTTTTTTTTTTATTTTTCGCATTAGAACTTATTTATACGGAATCCTTTCAAAAAGTTTACGAATTGATAGTTTTACGATCGAAAAATTGGTGCCATCGATGTTTCGCCAACTGAACTATTTCGTATGAATCTTTTTTTGAATTGCTAGAAGAATTTCCAGTGTTTACTGCATGCGTTAGTTAATTATGTTTAATAAACGAATTCGTGAATCGTGAAGTATTGCAATTTATCCAATGGTACCAAGTTAACACATGTTTTGCTTTAAATATAGATATATTGTTACTGGCACTTTGTAATAATGAAAATTGCATATGGAAACGGTTGTTTAAGTCGGAATAAAATGCTTGTGTGGTATTTTACATTTTAAAAATGATGTATGGACCACTGAAAGATGATACTGACTGTTTAGTCTCCAAAAAAGTTGTTATTGCAAATTTTTTTAAAATCCTAATTATGTTAAAGTGTTAACTATAATACACTCCGCGCAACATGAATAGGACCAACTGCATATATGACATTTGTAGTTGGTATAAACATGGTAGCGCGCTGGAATTGTTATTTTCGAAAATAAGAGGGTTGATAAAAAGATGTATGTAGGTACCAAATATAATTTTTGTAAAAGTCAGTGCAAATGTACGTTACTAATGACAATAAGTAGAGTAATTAAACGCCACTTGAATACGACCAATCTACAAAATAAAAGATTCGTTTGCAATAACAAAATACTTTATTGTTCAATAACTTTTTTTTTCAATACTTTTGCCATTATTTCTTATAACCTCAAATAGTCGGGATGGAATGGAATTATACAGGGTTCTCAAGTAGTCAACGGGAAGTTCCGCCCAACTTCGTTTCAGCGCCTGCTCTAGTTCGTCAGCGCAACTGAATTGGGTAGCATTGGAGTACAATTTACGCGACAACCATCCCCAAACATTTTCTATGATGTTCAGGTCGGGGGAGAGCGATGGCCAATCGAGAACCTCCATGCCTTGTTCTTGAAACCAGCGTCGAACAATGCGCGCGGTGTGAATACTGGCATTATCCTGTTGGAAAATAAATGGCCCACCTGCCATAACGTTGGAAAATTTGTCTTTCACCTGTTGCAGCAGCTGGACGTACTTCTCCGAATTCTGTCTGCCCTTCACTATTACTAAATCAACAGGTCCGTTATAGGAAACAGCTCCCCATACCATGACTGAACCAACATCGGCTCGCCTTCGTGACTGAATCACTTCATCTTTACGTAAATCGTGAAAATAATGAGATAACCCATCCGGGCCATCTAAATTAAACTTCTTCTCGTCACTGAAAATAACAGTTTGCCATTCTCTTGTCCACCCTATTTTTGCTTGAGCAAACTGAAGACGTGCAGTGCGCTGAAATTCCCTTAAAGGAGGCCGTCGTTTAATTTTCAAACGTTTTAAATGCGGACAGGTCTTCAGTAACTTCTGTACAGTTCTTACCGATGCATTCGTTCCAACGTTATTCGCGATTTGTCTTGCCGTTAATGCCGAATTCGATGCTTCGCGTAATATGGCTCGACGTTCTCTCTTAGTTGTAACGGATGTTGTTCGCCCTTTAAAACGTTTTCCATAATTCTCGGGATCCCTAATAAAATTGTTCACAACCTGGTGTGATCGACTTATTTTCTTTCCAGTAGCCCTTGAGGAATACCCTTCTTGATGGAACGCTTTAATTTTTCCAATTTCTTCCATACTTAAGCACTTCTGTCGTCCCATCGTTGCACAATACCCTTAATTACAGATGTTTGTTTATCCGGATACACGTTGTAACTCGACACTCATCCGGTAGCTTACTATTAAATACTGGTCGTATCCAACCGGCGCGGTGCATTTTATATGTATGTGGTACTTACGTCACCCAATGCATAACGTTAGGCACTATTGCGCAATAATGCGTATTATTTGCCATATCATACCATTACAAACTTGCATTGTATTTTTAGTAAATGAATTGTTTTTCAAACCACCGAAAGCTTGCAACAAGTCGGGTGGTCCTATTCATGTTGCGCGGAGTGTATATACATAAAATAAATAAAATCTGTCACACATTTAACTTAGTACACTACTTACCTTTGATATTATACGGTGATGACACCTCTATGTTTACATAGGTGCGGAGGGTACACCACTCTGTAAAAAAATAACGAAATTCTCCACTTGAAGAGACAAGTAAAAAAATTACGGAATTCTCCACTTGCAGAGACAAGAAGTATGCTTTATATAAAATATTTTTAAGGTAAGACAATTCCAAAAAGAATGTTGATGCAGTTACAAATAATTTTTAAAATATATAATCTGAATACGTTTATTTATAACATTTTTAAAGTGTTACAAGTTTCTTAAAACAGAAAAGTTTAAATTTGATGCCTTATAAATAATTTTAAACATATATTATTGCAAATGCGTTCTTTATATACTAGAGGATTATTTTGTTAATTTAAAATGTTTGTGTTTTTGGAAATTTACAATATTCAAGTTAACAAAATTTACGTACTTATAATAATTAATATATTATTAAAATTATTAAAAAAAAATGCTTCAAATAAAAATATGTATGTATTATATAACATCAATGCATAGATTAAAAGAGAAAAAAAGAAAAAGAAATAAATAATTTGAACAAGAGGGAGAAAAATCCTCGAGACTTCGTTAACTGTATTTTATAATACCTCATTAGGGGAAAACCCCAAATACAAAAGAATAACATTTATACAAAATTATTTTATACTAAAAAATATTCGATCAAAGCGGGTCTCGGACCCACGATATTGAGATTAACTTACGATGGAAATAAAAAAACCAAATTATTTTTCTTTTTCAATATATTCACCTGCAAGACGGATACATTTTTAACATGTTTCAATTAATTTATTTATACCCTCATAAAAAAATGATTTCTCTTTATCTGCAAAATACGCCGAAACTGCCTCCTTGACTTCATCATCGCAGCTCTTTTTTCATTTTCGGAAACAGGTAATAATCACTCGGGGCCAGGTCTGGGCTGTAGGGTGGGTGATTCACAATTTCGAAGCCCACCTTATGCAGGGCAGCTAACGCAACGCGGCTCTTGTGGACGGGCGCGTTGTCGTGCAAAAGCAGAACAGCCTTTTGTCAATTTTGTCTAATAACAATGAAACTTCGTATTTATACTAATCATGAGTCGCTGCACAGGCCACGCCCCCAATGCGCCTACTCACCCGTCTACAACCCGCTCATTCCGCGAATATAAAAACGCTCCCTCGTAGATGTAACATCAATGGGTTGCAAATTAAAAGCAAAAAGAAAGAAAAATAAATAATTTAGAAAAGGGGGAGAAAATTTCCCTAAACTTCGTTAATCACTGAAGGCTGATATATAACCCCTTTCCACATTAATTTTCATATTCTGTATACGTATTTCGACAACTAAGTTGTCATCATCGTCAGATAATTCACCAGTGTCGCACCAAACTTCGTTAACTGTTTTATAATCCCCAACTATGAGAAAATCCCAAATACGAAGAAAAATAAAATTTAAACAAAATTATTTTATAATAAAAAAATATTCGCCCAACGGTGGGGCTCGACGCTACGCACTTAAAATTAACTGAGATGTATCATCAATGGATTCAAGATTAAAAAAAAAGAAAAACACATAAATAATTTAGAAAAGGGGGAGAAAACTTCCTTCGTTAACTGTATTATATTTATAAAACCCTATTATGCGAAAATCTTAAATACAAAAAAATTAAATTTAAATAAAACACAATTGTTTTTAACAAAAAATATGCGCCCAACGTGGGGCTCGAACCCACGACCCTGAGATTAAGAGTCTCATGCTCTACCGACTGAGCTAGCCGGGCTTACTTTTATATTACTGTTTAAATACCATATAAAAATACAGAGTAGTAAATTTTAATTTATGTAAAATATTTTTGAAAAATATATCAATATTATTATTTTAATTATTATGTTAATATTAAAAATTCCAAATTAAAAAAAAATAATATTGCAGATATTGATTACAATTTGAAAATACTACATAAAAGTTAATTGGTAGCCATACAATTTATTCTCTAAAGATGAAAAATAATTCTGACATAATAAATTTACTTCATTTCAGGTAAAATATACGGTGTAATTCCATAGTTATTTGAAAAAGTACCGTAAAATGTCATTGAAATTATGCGTATGAATAAATACTAATAAATAAACGGTGAATAATAGCATTCACCGTAATTTGAAAACATAAAACACATCAACACCTTACCTTTACTGAAAGTTCTTGTTTCGTATTTTGCTTCAAGTCAGAGCCATATTTATGCAGTTTGTAAGCAGTGATTTATGTTCATTAATTAAGTTTGCAAAATAAGGATTGCCTAACGAATCTTAAATGTTACTGCTATAAATGGATTATTTGAAGACAAAGGAGAAAACAAGAACTTTAATCGATCAATATTTTTGCATTGCGAAATTTATTTCGGAAGTTAATTAAAGTAAATATTATTAATATATATTGGGTTGGCAACTAAGTACTTTCGGTTTTGTAGTATAAAATAAAACGCTTTTTTTTAAAACAAAGAATAGTAATCAATTATATATTTTCCATTTTGCTCAATGACCTTTTGCCATCTTTCTTTCAGCTGCATGATTCCACGCTCATAAAATGTCTGGTCCTTATCAGCAAAAAAGTGAACCAGGTGCAAGTGAAGGTCATCGTCATTTGTGAAAGTTTTACCATTCAAAGAATTCTGCAAACTTCGAAATAAATGGTAATCAGATGGTGCTAGATCAGGGCTGTATGGGGGATGTGGCGTCACTTCCTAGCCAAGTTCCAGTAGTTTCCCACGAGTTGCCAAAGATGTGGGAGGCCTTGCATTATCTTGTTGGAAAACTACACCTTTCCGATTTGACAATTCTGGCCGTTTTTCTTTGTTTGCTTCATCCAGTTTTATTAATTGTTGATAGTAAACATCAGAATTGATCGTTTGGTTCCTTGGAAGCAGCTCAAAAAACACAACACCTTTGTAATCCCTCCAAACTGACAGCATGATCTTTTCTGGATGCAATTCAGCTTTCGATGTGGTTTGAGCTGGTTTATCGCGTTTGCTCCATGATCGTTTTCGAACTATGTTACTGTACAGGACCCATTTTTCATTACCAGTGACGATTCTTTTTAAGAAAGGGTCGGTTTCATTTCGTCTAAGGTGCATATCGAAAAAGTTGATTCTTTGTGTTAAATGAATTTCTTTCAATTCGTGAGGTACCCAAATATCAAGCTTCTTAACTAGCCCAAGACATTTTAAATGTTTTTCAATTGTTGTGTGCGATACAAGTAGCCTCTCCGCAACCTCTCGAACAGTTATATGACAATCCTCTTCAATTATAACTTATTTCGACTAAAAAAAACAAGTCAACATTGTCTTCATTTTTGACTTCTCCAAACGGTTTTCAAAGCTTCGACGCTTGGTCTCTGGATCATATTGAAAACACCACGTCTCGTCGCCAGTTACAATAGAATACCTGAAGTTTTTGTCCTTTTTTGAGTTTTTAATCAAGTCTGTACAATGTTGAATTCAGTTAGGTTGTGTGGTATAAACCTTGCACAAATCTTTCTCAGCCCCAAATGCTGTATCAAATTGCGATGAATTGAATCTTGAGAAATATTTAATTCCATTCCTACGTGTCGCAATAAGGATTTCCGCTCATTTCAGTAACCATAGATTTTTCTGCACCAGGATATTCGTCGTTATTTATGTCCGTATGATCGTCTATACCGCTGTTTATACCACTCATACACACTCGTACGTGATAAACACGCATCACCATACACTTGTTTCATTAGTTGGTACAAACTCTTTGTGCACTATATTAAGTTAAATATTTCAGTAGACGATTTACCGAGTTTAAAACAGAACCTGTCCCAGGTTGATTTCCTTGTGCCTAGTATTGACACTAGATCATCGGCAACCCTCTCAATAGCTAGGGCAAGAACCAATGTTCTCTACAAGGCTCCACTGGTACAAATGTCCAGAAATGCCAATGTATTATATGAGGATTCCTTTCGTTAATTTGCATCTATTATTGTTCGCTCAGTTTTTTTTTTAATGACTTGGATTACATTATTATAAGTGTGTATATTTTTTGTTAATTGGATTCTTATTTTTCTTCGTATTGTCGTTTTTAATTTTAACTTCATTTTTAAGTGCATTATATCCTGTAAATGGTCTGTGTAACTGTTGGGCATTAAAGATTATTATTATTATTATTAGAACTTAATATTTTTTCTTCGTTCAAAATTCATTTTTTGACAAATGCCCACCGTTACTTTATGCGGAATTTCTCTGCTTCTAATGATGCAAATATCTTGGTATTTTGACATAACATTGGTGAAAGATCTACCTTACCAAAACATTTTTTTTTAAACTTCGGTTTTCTCTGCGACAGACTGTGTAAGACGCGGCTACTTAAATTTTAGGAACTTTGGCGAAATCATAAAAGCGCTCAAATTTCATTTACGATAGATTTAAACGTACGATTTAAAATTATTTGAAATAATCACAAAGTCTATTTCATTGTAACATTTTCAAGTCGATTGTCGTCACTATATCTTTCTGATCTTTTTTGAGTTCTTCGTTTATGCCTGTTGTAGCCTAGCATTGCGTAATTATCAATCTTGACTACCGTTTCGTGGCTATAATGTGTATTGTAAAATATAATATTTATTTTACCAACCACCTACTAAAAAAAACTTAATAAAAAGGTCATTAATAATGCGTATTTCAAAACATGTTTTTAATCTGGCAACTGACCTATTAAAGTTAGGAAAGACCGAATATAAACCTAATCTATTTGCATTTATAAGCGGCTATGACTTTTGGAACTTCAAAACCCGTTCATTTTGACATTAATCATTTCAATATTGAGCGGATAACAAGTTAAGGTGCGAACCAAATAAGAAAATCGCAAGCCAGGCGGTATCCGAACCTGTTGTTCTTATACGCCCATGTAATTCGCCAACTTTCGTTATATTATCGTAATAAGTCATGTAACTATTTAATACGTTTAATATATTTGAAGATAGATGGCTCTGTAATCTAGACGATGAAACGTTCGAAACTGTTACTTTGAATTGTTCTCTTCACCGACTTAAAATGGTGTAACACCTGATAGCAGAGTGGTAAAATAAACAGTTTTAATTGATTTCTGTTAGTGTCAAATATTTGTTGCATAAAAATTTCGTTTTAATAATCATATTGTATGGACACAACATAAATATATCCAATAGACATTTAAAACAAACTTTCTACGCATGTTCGAACTTCGTATGACAAGTCAATTGATGGTACAGGGTGGAGCAAAAAGCATAATCTGATTTTCTTTCGCTATAACTTTTGTTTAAAGTGGAAACTCATTTGGTTTTTAACTGATTATGTTTATTCGCACTTATCTTTCAATTAATTGTGGAAAATTATGTCCGACCAAATGGCCGCTGCCGGCGTTCATGCAAATTTGGGCTCTTTTGATAATATTTATTTTGCATAACTGTGCGCAGCATTTGTCCTCCATTCTAAAACGTAATAGTTTCACAGATTATTATTGGAACTTGTTTAAAGATATTTCCGCCTGTGTTTCAAAATTTCGATATACATTTTAGGAAAAAGTAAATAAATAAGCGACCACGGAATTGTTGGTATTTCCAGTTTTATAAAAGCAGTTTGTAATGCGTTTCTCAGGGCATAGAACTTTGAAACAATTTTTTTGCACTTCTTTTCAATTTGATTATTAATAAAACCTCCCCTGTACGTTTACATTACCATCCTTTATAATATATTATTTTATTTAATTAAATATCGATCAGGTATAGTAGCCTGTGAGAGTATGGCAAAAATTACCCGCAATATCAAACCAAAACTACGAGGGAGCGTTTTTATATTCGCGGAATGAGCGGGTTGTAGAGGGGTGAGTAGGCGCATTGGGGGCGTGGCCTATGCAGCGACTCATGATTAGTATAAATACGAAGTTTCATTGTTATTAGACAGTTAGTCTTTGAGCTATCGTCAACCAAGTAACATAATCAGGAGTGAAAAGTGAAATATGGACAAAATCGAATATCGTGCCGTTATAAAGTTCCTTACCAGGCAAGGAAAATCAGTCGCGACCATAATGAATGAGATGTCATTGGTTTACGGCGACTCTTGTCCAGGAAAAACCATGGTGTACAAGTGGCATAGTTTATTTAAACAAGGAAGGGAATCCCTTGAAGACGATCCGAGGTCGGGCAGGAGCATTGAGGTGACCACGCCAGCACTTATCCAAAATGTTGAACAAATTGTACTCGAAGATGCTCGACTAAAGAATAAACAACTCGCAGAAATGGTTGGAGTATCCGATACAACAATTTTTAAAATCCTACACGATCATCTCGGCATGTCTAAGGTCAGCGCAAGATGGGTGCCGAGAATGCTCACGCCGCCGCAAAAACAACAGCGCGTAGAGTGTTCGCGTGCATTTTTGGACCTCTGTAATGAAGACAAGGATGGTGTATTGAGTGGAATTATTACTGGAGACGAAACTTGGGTTCATCATTATGAACCTGAGTCCAAACAAGACTCCATGCAGTGGCATAAAAAGGGCACAGCACCTCCCAAGAAATTTAAAGTGTCACAATCAGCTGGGAAACTCATGGCAACGGTATTTTGGGACTCGGAAGGAATATTGTTGATTGATTATAAAGATAAAGGTGGTTCTATAACCGGAGAATATTACGCTTCAATATTAGAGCGACTAAAAGAAGCCATTAAAGGGAAAAGACGGGGAAAATTGACAAAAGGTTCTGCTTTTGCACGACAATGCGCCCGTCCACAAGAGCCGCGTTGCGTTAGCTGCCCTGCATAAGGTGGGCTTCGAAATTGTGAATCGCCCACCCTACAGCCCAGACCTGGCCCCGAGTGATTATTACCTGTTTCCGAAAATGAAAAAAGAGCTGCGGGGTAAAAAATTTACTGCCGATGATGAAGTCAAGGAGGCAGTTTCGGCGTATTTTGCAGATAAAGAGAAATCATTTTTTTATGAGGATAAAAATAAAGTAATTGAAAGATGTGAAAAATGTATCCGTCTTGCAGGTGAATATATTGAAAAAGAAAAATAATTTTGTTTTTTTATTTCCACCCCTTGTCCCCCATTCCGCGAATATAAAAACGCTCCCTCGTATCATCCATTACTAAAGCCATGTCAATACATGTATTAGTGTTAATAAAGTGTACATATACGATGAGTCGAAGCCACGAACGCATTTTCAACTTTAACATCATTACTAGATATTAACTAATTAAATGTATTACAAACAATAAAATAGATTCAATTTAATAACCGACTTGAAAAAGATTTGTCGCTTTAATGAGATTGTTCGATTCGCATTTGCTTTTTATCGCGTTGAAATTCCTGAGAGCAAAAAAAAACAGTTGAAATGTAATATTACCTTTAATGTGTTAATTATTTAGCAACTTTGCACTTTCGCCAATGAATTCGTAAGCAAATAATCGTAAAAATCATTTGCTATGTAATCGATTCGGACTAGCAAGGTTTACTTCACTGTAAATCGGAGAGAAAAAATACCCGGACTTAAGAATAGGAGCATTCTAGGTCTGTAGATATGCCAGTATTGTCCTTGATTACGCGAGCTGTTCGAATGTAATAGTCCTTGGATAGGTCAGTAACATTTTATTTGTTCTATTTATTACTACGAAACTGTGTGAACAAATCTTTCACTGTTACATATATGTATGTATGTATATATATATATATACGAGGGGTGCACGACATAAATGGTACAAACCAAAGTTATCTTTATAACTAGAAGAAGTAAGTTTTAATCGGTGCGACAAACTAATCCGTAGTAGAACGTACATAAGTACGTATGACCAACAAACATATAACTAGGCAAAGCGACTGGCTTTGGATAAGTAACCATAAATATTCGGGTATATACGAGGGTGGTCTGAAAAGTTTCCGATCTCAACGTCAAGATGGCAGCACTCATCAATAAAAGCTAGGGAATGTAGTTGTGTATCTATTGTCAGGTACTCACCAAAGTTTCAGCCATTTTGGACGCGCAGTTGTTATTTGATAGTCGTTTGAGTGAGTCGATGTTAGTGTCGAGTATCGAGTTGTCAATAAATATTTGTTTTTGAAAGGCAATACGCGTAGGCAAATCAAAGATGAGTTGGACTCTGCGTACGGGGACTCTGCACCATCATTTAACACAGTGAACTTTTGGCCAGCAGAATTTAAACGTGATCGTAAGAGAAAGAGTAACTGCAACTAGTGACGATAACATTGCTAAAGTTCACCAATTAGTATAAGATGACCGTCGAATTAAAGTGAAAGAGATAGCAAAGGCTATGAATATGTCCAAAGAACGTGTTTGTCACATGTTAAATCAAGATTTAGGCATGAAAAAGCTGTCCGCACGTTGAGTGCCGCGTTTGCTAACGTTAGACAAAAAAACGTGTTCGAAAGAACATTTCCAACGCAGTTTAGGCGCAATACATCCGAGTAGATGAAACTTGGATACACCATTATACGTCTGAAACAAAAATAAAGTCTAAACAATAGACTGCAAAAGGGGAACCAACTCTAAAAAAAGCGAAAACTCTTTTTTCGGCTGGGAAAGTGATGGCGACAGTTTTTTGGGATAGTCATGGAATTATCTTAATCGATTATCTTCAAAAAGGAAAGGCTGTTACAGAAGCATACTATGCATCATTACTTGACAAGCTGAAGACAGAAATTGTGGGAAAACGCCCACATTTGTAGAAAAAGAAAATCCTGTTTCACCAAGACAACGCGCCGTCTCACACCATGGAGAAAATCCACGAATTACGATTTGAACTTCTTGACAATCCGCCTTACCCACCAGATCTAGCCCCAAGCGACTTTTCTTGTTCCCTCGTCTAAAAATTGCGCTCGGAGGACAGAGATTTTCGTCAAATGAAGAGGCAATAACCTTAAATGGTATGTACATAAAAAACTTTATGATCAAAAACGAAAATCGCTTTTCCGTATCTTTTTTGTTTCCCGCAACACCGTCGTAAAGCTCTAAATTTGTCGAAATCGCCAAACACCAAGAAAAATTGCATATCCTCTTCTGAAGGTCTCCAAAAATCCTTGGGTAGTTTCTGAATTCAAGCTATACAAGTATCTCGGTGAAACAACGGTCGTAAAGCAAGCAGCGCAGTTAAAGGGAAAAATACCTGACTTAAACAAAAGTTTTTTTTGATTTAAAAACACCTTTACATTACACAATGACATAACAACCCATTAATATGCAAAAAAAAGTCAATATCGTCTACGGCACCGTTGGCACAATCAGCAGAAAATTTCCCATCTCAAATCGAACCAGTCGAATTCGGGTCCTGTTCGCCTCGTGTTCGAACTGTGAAATTAATTCTCTTGAATCTCCGGGTTGAATGTTTGACACCGTCGATAAATCAAAATAATCATTTTTACAAGATCATGTATTGTACAAATTACTTTGGCAATAAACAAGTCTGAGAATACATAACAATTATATATGTACAATATATATGTGTGCGTTTGGTGCAAGGTGTGTCAGAGAAAGTTCAAGGTCGTGTAGTTAGCCTTGAAAATTTCTTTGTGTATAAATAAATATGTGTGTTGGACGGTGGCGGGCGAAAGAAAAAAATAATAAGGGACAGTCGAAAGAGTTAACTTCGTTTTTTTTTATTTGGAATTTCATATACGAGGAGGAGTCAAAAAATTCCCGGAATTTTGTTTTAACTCTTTATTACCACAACATAGGTACACAGTCACTTAATCGCCTTCAAAGTAGGCGCCATCTGAACACACACACTTGCTCCACCGCTCCTGCTATTGTTGAAAACAACGATGAAAGTCCTGTTGTGGAATCTTCCGAAGTTCAGCCGTCCCGTTGGTTTTGATGTCTTCTACGGTGTCAAAACGGTTACCTTTGAGGCTCTTTTTGAGCTTGGGGAAGAGCCAGAAATCCAATGGCGCTAAATCCGGTGAGTAGGGAGGCTGCTTGAGGACTGGAATGTTTTTTTTTGCAAGCCATGTTTGCACAACAATCGACGTGTGGGAGGGAGCATTGTCGTGATGGAGTGACCATCCTTCTTGCCATTTGCCTGGACGTTTTCTTCGAACTGCTTCCCTCACTCTTTTCAAAACTTGCACGTAAAAAGGACCGTTAACCGTTTGTCCAACTGGTACAAATTCATGGTGCACCACACCTTCGTTGTCGAAAAACGCAATGAGCATCACTTTTGTTTTCGATTTGACATGACGTGATTTCTTTGGTCGAGGAGAGGACGATGTGTGCCACTCTGATGACTGCATCTTGGTTTCCGGGTCGTACGCGTACACCCAAGTCTCGTCACCAGTAACGATTGTCTGCATGAGAGATCGCCGCTTCTTGTGCCAACTCGTCGATGGTCATTCTGCAGTCTGCTCTGATTAATTGTTTCACTCGCTCGACCATTCCTTCGTTCCTGGAGGTTGAAGGTCTCCCACTGCGACTCTCGTCTTCCAGCGATTCCTGTCCACCCTTAAATCTTGAAAACCACTCGTAAACGTCTGTTTTCTTTAAAGAATCGTCACCGTAAACTGTTTGTAAGGCTAACAAAGTCTCTGAAGCACATTTTCCCAATCTGCACATGAACTTGATGTTCGCCCGTTGCTCGAACTGCGACATCGCGCCAACTGATCACCACACACTCCTACCTTCCGCTAAACTGCAGTCACACTGCGTGTTCAGACTTGCTCAGATCTGTCAGCGTCATAACTATGCACCATAAGGAATGTACTGTACAAAATTTATTGTGATTGCATCACAACTGTCAACACTACGACACAATTCCGGGAACATTTTGACTTTTCGTCGTATAATATGTATTTAGCAAAGATTAATAAGCGGTAAAAATATTTATATTTATACAGGCGCGTTGAATGCAAAATACGATTGTGATTGAAACATTACTTTTCTTAATGCTTTGAAATTGGAAATGAATCTTTTAACAATCAAAATACAGGGCGTTCCAAAAAGAATATACGTATTTCGAGTGCAGGACTCTTTCCTTTACATACACATCCTGTATCTACAAACTGTCGATGCCATCTGTGAATGATCCACCTATTCGGAGGATCAATTTAGTAGCTCAATCTGAAACGAAATCACGGAATTGCACTTCGCAAACTCGAGAACGCAAAACGATTTCTGCTGCGGAGTAGCCATTTTAAACATATGACGGTTACCAAGAAAAACAGAAGACGACTGATATCTGGCGGCTATTAAATAAACTAGACTATGTATTCGTTTCTCCAATAGCCGACCATTTACTACATCAATGTTCGTATCCTATATGTATCTCGACAACTAAGCTGCCATCATCAGCAGACTATTAATCACAGTGCTGTACCTGGATTGGCAGAACTTGTGCGCGGAATTTTCTGTCTGAGCACTACCACATATCCAGGTACGACAGTGACATTAATAGCATGTTGATGATGACAACTTACATGTCGAAATATGTAGACAGATTGCGAACATTGATGTGGCACCTTTCTTGACCAAAATGTCAAAATGTACGTATATCAAATACAACAAATGAATTAAGGCATTAATTCCTTTTCTTTATTTTTCAATTCCATATCAGATTCAATTCACTTGGACCAACGATACTTAAATATCATGCCATTTTTGTAATGACGATTACTCAAAATTCTGAAAATACAGTTGCGTTGTTATTAATTAGAATATTTTCATCAAAAAGAGAAATTGAAACGTGATTGCACTTCTTGGTACTGCATTTGCCAAAGTTCATAAACTCGTATCAATTGAGTGAAATACATAATTTCTACAGAGATTATTTTTTCGAAATTTGAAATGATATTTCTGAAATTTCAGGAATTAAGTCTCACCCGATACTCTATTAAACAGCAATTTTTGCAAACTTAAAATTTAACCCACATCTTAACGCTAAAGTTCCGGAATCTAATATCCATCATACATCATCTCCTCTTTCTATAGCCCACTTACCCTATTTCAAAGTATTACTGACCATGCCAGGACAATATTCCTTAAAAACAATATTAAAACCATCTTTAAACTCTTGAAACTTTCAAATCCCTGTTCAGTAAAGGACCGTGATTCTCTAGAAGCACCTAATATATACAGAATTTCTTGCTCGTGCAGCAGTATAGGCTGCTGTAGAAGGTGATGGAACAAAATGGTCTATTGGCACTCATGTTTTAGAGTATGAACATTGTTGCTGAGCACAGGCTTGAAATCAGGCATAATATCGAATTCAATTCTACCAAAATTCTTTGGTCGAAAAATCCTTGTATCTATCAAAATTTCAAAACACTAATAACCTACACCGTGATGATGGGTACCCTCTGCACATCGCCTGACAATTCTGTATCTTCAAACAACGCAACTGTAACCGTAACACTTCATTGATCCGTGACAACACCCCTATATATACTTTTTCACAACACCCTTACACCAGTTTCAATGTGATAACAAAAGAAGCAACGGTAGTTAAGCTGAGGATGTCTCAAGTGGAGACAAAACATCGGCAGCAAAAGTACCGATGTACCCGAAAGATAAGATGAAGTTATAGACAACGATCGCGGTAGTCTACAGAGCAGATATTTCTGAAAATTCAAAATCTAGTTGAATTCGGAAAAATTTTGGAATTGTAAACGTATATTGGTCATAAATATTCTGAAATCCATAGTTGATAATGAAGAGATCTCTGACTTTATTATAACAGTTTAAATCCCTGCTGCAGTACTTTAGGAGGATTTTCTCCTAGTTAATGTAGTTTATATTTCTAAATATTTGGCTTATGATATTGCCTCAAATAATTTTTGTCTCTCTGAATTTATTTCTAAAGAAGTTTTACTGGCAAACATATTAGACTAGCTCGCGTTATTGTAGTGTACCCAAAATCTCTATAAGGAACAGTACCACTGTATATTCAAATTTCCAAACATCTATTCATTTCTGATCTCCGAAATAATAATTGGAATCATTCTTAAAGAACTATTGAGCGAAGTTGATTCGATACATGGTTACAAAATAAATTTAATTTTAGATATGTCTGTATATAAATAGAGATAATGCTTCACTATTACAACAGTAAATTGAAATTAGGAATTATCGCACTGTTTACACGTTTAAAAAAAGTAATTGAAAATGCAGTGGTGGCATAAGAGATTGCCTAGACACATCGACTTTCACTTCTTCATTTTGACTGCAAGAATCTACATCACGTTCTTTTCCATTATTTCCGCAGTCTATTGATGTTTCTGTTGCATAAATGAATGCATAAATTTGAAATACTGGACAGCTAGTTTTCTTACTTTCGTCATTTATAATAGGCGCTCGCTCAGAAAAGACATTAAAATGAGACATGGATAGAATAGCGATGAACGAATTTGAAAAATTATATTAATGAATAGTTTCATCATTTAACTGTTACTTTATTATAAATATGAACGCATAGCCAACATAAAAGCGGTGTTACTAGAATAAAAGACATGAACGCGAGATAATTTCACATATTTTGATGTATGTTTGTAAAAAAGAAATTAATAGAAAGCAAATTAAATTGGGTCCTTTGACAAAATTTGGACATTTACCTCTTGGTCTGAAGAAATCACAATGTTGGTGAGACAATTAACATTAGTAAATTAATCGAAAAGAAGAAAACATCCCTTAACACATCAATGTTCGTAGTTGTCATCATCAGAAAAAATTCCACATTTTACTGTCAACACCAAAATGCACTATTGAACTATTGAATGAAGCTGATTCGATACATGGTTGAGAACAAAATATTTTCACCGATTAATGTGCGTTTAAAATCAGCGCAGTACAAGCTCAAGATGTTGTGCGAGCATCTGGCACTTCTACTTGCTCAGATCAGGCTTGAGGGGATGCGTGGCTGTGAGAAAACCCTTACTACGACGAGGTAATTGAGGAAAACGAATAAAATATGCCAGAGACCACGAAACTTGGGGATATAACAAGTGGCGACAAATACTATGGCCTGATGAATCTAAATATCAATTATTTGGAACGAACAGACGTCAGTATGCTAGACGACGCCCTGATGAATCGTTATTGGAGCCATGTTTACACACTACCATAAAGCATGGAGGAGGCAATATCCAAGTTTGCGGTTGTATTTCGGCAGCAGGTGTGGGTGAAATTGTAAAAATAGAGGGTAAACTAACTGGTGAGAAATACAGAACACTATTACAAGAAGATGCCATACCATGAGGGCAGCGACTTATTGGCAATAATTTCATTCTACAGTAAGATAATGATCCCAAGCGTACCTCGAAACTTGTGAAAACTTATTTAACGCAGCAGGAAGCGAATGGGGTATTGCACTCTATGATATGGGCACCTCAAAGTCTTGACTTAAATATTATTGAGCATGTATGGGATTATCTTGACAAGAAAAAGTGTGAAAGGGGGCTAAAGAACAACAATGAACTGTGAAACATACTACAGGAAGAGTGGTAAAATATTCCTGAAAATTTTATTAATTCATTAATGGAAAACCTACCGAGAAGAATGCAGGATACCATTAAAAATAAAGGTCGTCATACAAAATATTAAAAATGTAAGTTATTTATGTTTAAATATCGATGTGTTGGTTTTTATATATTAAAAAAAATTCAAATGTGTTAGATTATTATTTGTTTATTTATTTTATAATAGTTTCTTGCAAAATTCAAAAAAGTGCTTCTTTCATTTGCACAGTACTGTATAACTGCTTGATAAATAACCTGATGAAATGCTGTGGCGATATTACAAATATTGTTTACACAAAGAATTCTATTATTAAATATTCATTATCGCAGACCATTCACATTGTTAATAGTTTTTATGTACACTCCCTAACAATTAACGAACTAGGAAAACAGAACCTATTTACTCTGAAAGTGTAACTTTTATCACCTCTTCTTCGAGCAGCTACTATTTGATTGCTAATAATGTATTAGGAGTTAGAGTGGCGATATCCTTGTTACCCTCTGAAAATAATCATTTGTTCAGTGAAGTGGCAGAGATTGGGCAGGCCGTAAATTGTACGTTTACACACGAAATGAATGTCCTTCACTATTTAGGCCCAGTTTCATAATAAATTTAAAGTTCCTTTAAATTTTAAAGTCAACTTTAACCTTCATGTTGCGTTCCATAATTACTTTTTGCAGTAAAAGTCGATTTTAACTCTAGTATTCCTTACTACAAGGAACATGTTAAGTTCTGAGGATGGTTTTGTTGGGGTATCAAAGGCATCTGCATGTAGGACCATCAAGAGAGCTTCCAAGGCGATAGCATCACTAACTAGAGAATATTGATTATTACGGATACTACAAATGAGGAAATGGAAAGAGTTGTTGAAAATTTTTCCAAGGGTAATTGGTGCAATGTATTGCACTTTAATAAAAAATCTGCTGGAGAGGAGGATGCGACAATTTTTCGTTGCGGAAAAGGTTTCTTCACTTTAAATGTAACTGTAGCTGATGCAGATTTTAAAATAAGAAATATAGTAGCAAGGTGGTCCAGTTCATGTCATGATCAAACTGCATTTAAAAACAGCAACCTGAAACAATATTTTAAGACATGAATGTATGAACGGTATCTAGTGGTCGGTGAAAGTGGTTATACTACTAAATACTCTATTAAATGGTACTACTTCAGCAAACAGTGATTCCTGCCGAAAATCTCTACGAATCCCTAATCAAAACCCGTAATTTCGAAAGAGTGGTGACTGGAAATAGGGGGTTTTCATATAAAGTTTAGAGGTAAGGGTATCGTTACGAATATGAGTATTATTTTGGCCACAGCTGTACTGCACAACATCCCATTGAATATGAATGAAGTGCCCAAGAATCGTTGGAGAATGTATCCGAACCAGAAGAGCAAATTGAATATTTTCTCAATAACCTAGCAAATCCAGGAAAATATATGAGACCACTCTCAATAAGTGAACGTTTTTCTCAGTTATAGCATTTTATTTGTAATTTCAATAAATTTCTGGATTTTAATTGTGATTTTATTTCTTCATTGGCTAGTAATAACTCGTCTTTGGTAATGTTAGCGGTTGTGGCATCTTAGTATTGTTAAAAAAAGATGGTGAGGCTCTGTAAAACTAGCAAATGGTGATAAACATGCGAAAAGAAAAAAATGGCGCTAAAATGAACATAAATTCATATGTAAACTGACATTAGTAATGTGACCAACCTAAACAGATACTGTAAATAGATTATCTCTGAGGTTTCAAAGGTTTTTATTTTTAATAATGGAAAATTCGTCTTTTGTTAATCGCTATGGATAAAGTTATTTTCATTAAGATTATGCGGAACCCAGTATTAAAAAATCTAGGCGACAAACTAGGTATAAGATTCAGTAAACTGGGTTCTAAGATTGTTGACTATTGAAAGAAAATGCTTAGGCACCTAATTTGGTATTTTTTAATGCAGATTAATGCTTTTAGATTTTCTTTGATTAATGAAGAAGGAACTTCTTCTATCTCTTCCTCCTCTGAGACAGAAGAGAGTCTATTCACTCTAGTTTGATGCTCATCGTTTTCTAGCTCCTGTAACTCCTCTGTAGTCAGTTCTTGATTGTATTCTTCCACATCATCATCACACACACAGTTCCATGAATCTGGCCAGAGAAACAATATCCTCCACTATAGAGGCCTTAGATTCAACTTCCCTTTCGGTTACTGCTTGTGGCCACAAATTTCTTCAAGTGGAGTTCATTGTTCTGGGAAACTTCCTGTCAAGCTTTGTCAATGAGCGATATAGGATGTACGATATTAAAGTGATTTTTTCAAAACTCTGTGTCTCGGAGGTCACTTGAAAGCACCTCTGGAATAAACCTTAGTAAGCAGTTTTTTGAAATTATATGTGGCCTGCTGATCCATAGGTTGAATAAGAGGAATCGTATGATTTATCGTATTTGATGGACATGGCTTTTTCTCTAAGATAGATGCAATAGGTGTATAATAGTTCTTCGCCTCCAGAAAAGCTGGTATGCAATCTTCAAGTCTTCAACTCGAAAGTTCACGATCACCATCTTTTGGGATCGAGCGGGAATTAGTTGTGTTGAATACATGCAAAAAGCTGTTACTTAAGATAATGAACAAAAAATAGTTTTCTTTTTTCATGTTCGCAAGGCAGAGAAATTTCGATCCATTCTCTGCGAGTGTGACTTCTTTGAAATCATTCATAGACCAAATTTGATTCCGTCCGATTCCTTTTTTTAGAAGTTTGGAAAAGCATCTTAGAGAACATGATTGTACAGACTATATATCTGTATCAATTGAAAGAAAAGATTTATACTTATTTTGGAGACCGATAAAAATGTTTTTTTTATGGAATAAAGTCGATGTATGTACACAGGTGACACAAATGCGTTGAAGTTGGGGGAGATTATGATAGGTCAAAAATAAATATCAGACCTAGCTCAACGAAATTTTGAGTTTCCCATTGTTATCTTTGTTTCTATCTCTGATATACATATGTCAATATGTCAGGAAAATTACTCAGAAGGCATTTAATGAAATCGTAGATAGTTCTACTTAGCTTTATGATTATAGACGGTATATAGTGAAATACCAGTGGCGGATAATTATTACTCGTAGACGAATGTCTTTGTTCTCTCTGACCACAATAACCTCAAACGCAACTAGATACATGTACGTATAAATACAATACACATACGCGTTTTGTGTTTAATGTAGGAGACAAGCAGTAAGTACATTCACCAGTTGCATAATCACCATATCGACCACCTGTTTCTTTCGACACACGCATACCGTTTTAGCTTTCGCCTATCGTTACCGATTTGCAAAATTAACTGTGGAAAAATGAACCCGCTCAAGGTTAACAAAGAAAAGAAACGAAATCTCCCGTCTCGATTTTCCGCACGGCAGTAAGTGCGTCTTGAAAGAGAAGAAGGGAACGCGAGTGAATGAATTTTTTCACCGTCGGTAAGTACACTTTATAACGTATCGATTACGAACGTTAGAGATTGTCGAGTTCAGATAAAGGTAATTCATTTTCATAAGAATTATGCAACGGATTCTGAGCAGTCAGAATGTGCGACATTTAATCGTGTACTGGAAATAATCACCTACGCTTTCGTGGGCAGCCTTTATGGTTCGACTTGCACTCGCTGAAAAATATTGAATGTATAATGCGGTCTAGAAAATGGAGTGATTAAATAAATTGTAGGTACATTGATATAGTATTGCAATATTGAATTACCTAATAAAGATAATGTCTTAATAAAGACAACTCGGGATTCAAATGTAATGTAATAACATGCCACAATCTTGTCGGTAATAATAAGAATGCTGCGGGTCGCAAAACGACCGACTCAGGGAGCCCTGGCTTATTTGGACAGAAACAGCTAGCTGTAGTCCACAAAACATAATCGGAGATTGATGTTAAAACGAAAGGACGCAAAGAGTAAATACTGGCACACGTAGTATCTCTGGGCAGATCGAAGCTCTATTAACCCACTAAGTTGCCTGAGATTTCCTCTAAAGATGTAAAGCAGGACAAAGAACACCCAGTATTATAATCAATTAAGGTTATTATAACTCCTTTCCGTACTAGACTTACACCGTCGAAAGCCAAACGCACCCTGCAGCCTGAGATGCCTGTTAAAGATATGTGGGAAGACAAAAATGCCCAGTATAATAGTCAATTAAGGTTAATATAGGCCCTTTTCACAAAAATGTTGGACGGAACCATGGCAAAATTCGAACAGAGACATAGTTCTTACTAGACTCATACCGTTGAAAGCCCAACCCACACTGTAGTCTGAGATTTCTGCTAAAGATATGTAGGAAGCCAAAAATACCCAGTATAATAATCAATTAAGGTTATTATAACCCCTTTCCGTACTAGACTTACACCGTCGAAAGCCAAACGCACCCTGCAGCCTGAGATGCCTGTTAAAGATATGTGGGAAGACAAAAATGCCCAGTATAATAGTCAATTGAGGTTATTATAACCCCTTTCCGTTGCCTGTTAAAGATATGTGGGAAGACAAAAATGCCCAGTATAATAGTCAATTAAGGTTAATATAGGCCCTTTTCACAAAAATGTTGGACGGAACCATGGCAAAATTCGAACAGAGACATAGTTCTTACTAGACTCATACCGTTGAAAGCCCAACCCACACTGTAGCCTGAGATTTCTGCTAAAGATATGTAGGAAGCCAAAAATACCCAGTATAATAATCAATTAAGGTTATTATAACCCCTTTCCGTACTAGACTTACACCGTCGAAAGCCAAACGCACCCTGCAGCCTGAGATGCCTGTTAAAGATATGTGGGAAGACAAAAATGCCCAGTATAATAGTCAATTGAGGTTATTATAACCCCTTTCCGTTGCCTGTTAAAGATATGTGGGAAGACAAAAATGCCCAGTATAATAGTCAATTAAAGTTAATATAGACCCTTTTCACAAAAATTTTGGACGGAACAATGGCAAAATTCGAACAGAGACATAGTTCTTACTAGACTTATGCCGTTGATAGCTAAACCCACACTGTAGCCTGAGATTTCTGCTAAAGATATGTAGGAAGACAAAAATACCCAGTATAATAATCAATTAAGGTTATTATAACCCCT
This sequence comes from Dermolepida albohirtum, assembly GCA_031893035.1. Classification (NCBI taxonomy): domain Eukaryota; kingdom Metazoa; phylum Arthropoda; class Insecta; order Coleoptera; family Scarabaeidae; genus Dermolepida; species Dermolepida albohirtum. The sequence goes on along the minus strand of JAVIWB010000161.1, from coordinate 367 downwards.
TTCCGTACTAGACTTATACAGTCGAAAGCCAAACACACACTGCAGCCCGAGATTTCTGTTAAAGATATTTTAGGAAGGTAAAGATATCCAGTACAATAGCCAATTAATGTTAATATAGCCCCCTTTCGCAACAATTTTGGACGGAACTATGGCAAAATTCGAACAGAGACATAGTTCTTACTAGACTTATGCCATTGAAAATCAAACACATACTGCACCCTGAGATTTCTGCGAAAGATATCTAGGAAGACAAAATACCCAGTATAATAATCAATTTTAGTTAATAAAACTCCTTTTCACAATAATTTTGGATGGAATCACGGTAAAACACGCACAGAGACAAAGTCCGTACTATACTGTCGAACAG
>JAVIWB010000160.1:0-14230 GCA_031893035.1 Dermolepida albohirtum | reverse complement strand
CCGTATTCGCTTTCCACCCATATCCTTCCGCCCATTAAATCTACCAGGTTTTTCGTTATGGAAAGGCCGAGCCCCGTCCCCTTTATCGCGCGGTTCTTGCTCTTGTCGACCTGCTCAAACGCCTTGAATATCAGAGGAATATCCTCTTGCCTGATACCCGTTCCGGTATCGCTGACCTCAAACATGATATTGTCGTTTTCGATCTTGGCCATAAACTTTACATGGCCCGTTTTAGTAAACTTTATGGCGTTTGAAAGAAGGTTTACAAGGACCTGCTTCAAGCGCACGTCGTCCACGCGGACGTATTCCGGCGAATCTATCTGTATATCGTCGATAAAATCCAGACCCTTGGACCCCGCGGAAAAGCGCATCATGGAAACCGTATTTTTCAGCAAAGAGTTGAGATCGACGTCCACCGGAGCGATTTGCAGCTTGCCCTCGCCTATTTTGCTCAGATCAAGTATGTCGTTGATGATGCCCAGCAGCGATTCCGCCGACGTCTTGATGTCCTTCACATATTGGAGCTGGCGGCCGAGAAGCCTTTCTCCCAGCAGCAGGTCGGTCATGCCGATGATGCCGTTCATGGGCGTGCGTATCTCATGCGACATGTTCGCCAAAAACAGGCTCTTCGTCTGATTGGCCTCTTTTTCCCGCTCCACCGCGTCAAGCAGTATCCGCGCGCGCTCCTTTTCCGCCGTAAGGTCTTTTATAATGCCGATAGACGAGCGCCTGCCCTTGTAATCGATCTGGCGCGTAACGACAAGCGCCTCGATGATTTTACCTGTCCTGGTGCGGTAATCGATCTCAATGGAAACCGAATCCTCCGATTCCAGCATCAAATCTCGCGTTCGGAGGAGGCGTTCCGTCGCTCATGGTTATCGGGCAAGGATATCCATGATATTCAGCCCGCATACCTCGTCGGACGACTCATATTCAAGCAGCTCCAGCAAGCTGTCGTTGACGTATACGATCTCGGCGCTCTCCTGATCGACGATGCGGATCGGCATCGGCAGAGCGTCCAGCACCGTCTGCAAACTCTGCTGCGTGACGCGGAGCTGATCCTTTTTCAGCTCGTCCTGCTCGATATCGAGCGCCCACAGGATATAAGCCTTGCGCTGATCGTATTCGACGGACGTAAAGCTTGTAAGAAAACGGTGGCTTTCCCCGTTTGCCATGTTTAACCTGACTACGATGTTGGATGCCTTCCCTTGCCGGTCAGCTATTTCCACCATAGCGTCGCGCTGTCCGGGTTCGCTGTAAAAATCGCGCATATCGTCGCCGACCTTGACCCCGATATGCTTCCTGCTGTATCTGTTGGTCTCCACCACGATCCCTTCGACCGACATCACGAAGACGATTTGGGCCGTGTTGATGATGCGCTCGAGCCTGTCCTTTATCTCCATGCGCTCGGTCACATCCCTGCCTATACCCAATATGCCGACCGTCTTGCCGTTTTCGAGCAGGGGAGCCTTGAGAGTTTCCAGTATTCTGCGGCTGCCGTCCGGATAGATCACCGTTTCTTCCACGATTTCCGTCGACCTGTCATCGATCACCTTTTTATCGATTTCCCTGTAAAGCTCGACCGTTTCGGAACGCGGTCCAATTTGAATACTCCGCGTAGGTTTTCCGACATCTCGGACTCGGGCAACCCCGGCCTGCTTTTCAAAGCTCGGGTTGCAGCTTGTGTAAATTCCGTCGGCGTCCTTGCTGAAAATCGTATCGGGTATGGAGGAGAAGATCGCGGAGAGCACGGTGGTCTCCTCAATGAGTTTTTTGCCAGACGCTTGTTTGTCCAAAGCAAAAAAGCCATTATAAGTATCACTACGATCGCCGCAACGGCGAAAAGCGAAAGATTGGCGGTCTGCATTTGGAAATTTTTTTTGAGTAGTCGAAGACGCGGCGGTTCAGCCACGTGCTTGTAATGCCGCCGGTATCGACGAAATCCAATGTCTTATCAACTATCGAGCACAGTATCTTCTCGTTTTTGTTGAAACCGAAACGGGAATCCATCGTCGCGCTGAACTCAATATTGATTTTGAATCCGGAATTTTCGCGGTAATTGTTCTGGGCGAGCAGCATGCTTTCGGACAGCATCAATAAATCGATATCGCCCTTTTCCAACGCGTTGAAGGCTTCGTCGCTGGTATCGTAAACAGTCTTGTATTCATGGCCGGGGAACCATTTGTCGAACATTTCTTCATAAGCGGATCTGTAGACGGTCCCGACTTTTTCATATGAAGCCTGATAGATTTCGATATCCGGGCTGTCGATCCTCGACAATAAAGCGTAGCTGGTTGAAAAATACGGGGCACTGTTCCACAGGTAGTCGCCCTTTCTCGAATCGGTATACGCTAATTGCGTCGACATCGATAGCTCGCCCGATTTCAGCTTAGCGAGGACCTCCGCTACGGGCGCGTTCGCCGGCTCCGTCACCGCCTCAAATTCCAGGCCCGTGAGCCTGCTTATCTCCGCGAGGATATCCAGCGCGATCCCCTGAAGCTCTTTATCCGTTTCATTATAAAAGCTGACCGGATAGGAGTCGTGCGGTACTCCGACGGCTATTCTGGCGTTTCGGGCCGCGAGCTCCGCCAGATAAGCGGTTTCCTCAGCCGTAAAAGCTTGGAACAGCTTGTATTTTGTGTAAGCGTTCATCCCTTCTTTATAGTATTCGTGCAGACCATCGATCCCTCCGGCAACGAGGTATTTATTCAGCACGGATATGAACGGCTTAAGCTCCGGGTTCGCGGTCATCAGGCAAAGCGGGGTAGCGGCCAGCGGGAACAGGTCCCTCGACTGTATGCGCTCGTTGCCTTCAAAAAACGCGTTCAGGTTTTTTTCGGTGACGAGTCCGTCGATTTCTCCGGAAACAAGCCTCTCCTCAACGGACGATATATAGTCGACCGTCACGGCCTCAAAGGACAGCTCCGGGTATTGTTCGCGAATATACCCAAGGTTTACGCTGCCCTCGAAAAAACCGAGCCTGAGGCCGTCGACGTCGGTCTCCTTCTTTATTTTGCCGGAGTCCGCGAGCGTGTACACGGTTTGCATCCGGTTCGCGATGGGCTTTGTGATATAATATCCCTGCATCCGTTCCGAATTCGGGGTCATGTCGCCTGTGAAATCGACGACGTGGCCGTCCACGTCGTTTTTTAGCTGAGGCCAGTCGTCGTACGGCATCTGGACAAATTCTATGCCGAAAAGCTCCGAGAATATCCTGCAATACTCGGATGTGAACGGGGTGTATGTGCCGTCCGGCAGCCGGAAGGCTTCCATTTCCATCAGGTTTCCGTAGGTAAGGATGTTCCTTTCCGACTTGAGCTTCTCGATCGCGGCAATCTCTTCTTCCGTTACTCCGGGAATGTCCTGATAGGATTTTATGGAACCCACATCCGGCTGAGTATTTGCCATGCTGTTACAGCCCGGCAATGTAATAAACAGGACAACCAGTATCAACGCCGTTATCCTTTTCACAAGCGGTACCTGCCTTTGCTTTAGTGTTCAGGGATTCTTTTTCTTAAGGAGAAAAAGAACCAAAAAGACCTTTTCAACAATTTATCTGATTGGCTCGGCTTTCATCCGGTTCACGCCGCCCGCTCGCTACATTTTGGGTAAAGCCAAAATTACGCTCGCTGATTTGCGGGCAAGTTCTCCGCCGCGGTCGCGCGGCGCGTGGGTGCAGGGGTCACCCCTGCCGCGAACCTGCGCAGGTCTTCAAGCTCCAGATGCAGCTTGACCCGGTTAAGCAGAATCACGTCGTTTATCGGTTTATGTATGTAGTCCGACACGCCGAGCGTATAAGCGGCGGCCTCGCTTTCCATGTCGATAATGCCGGTAAGGAAAAGTACAGGGACGTCCGACAGCTCGGGATTTGATTTAATGATTTTCAGCAGGTCGGTGCCGCTTATCTCGGGCATTTCCACATCCAGCAGGATAAGGTCCGGGCGCTGTTTTGCAAGGAATTTGAGCGCAGTTCCGCCTGAAGCAACGGGATACACCTTGTACAATCCACTCTTAATATCCCGTTTATCAATGTGAGATTCGAAGGTTGTCGTCCACAACCAGATATCTTTTTACGTCGCCGTCCATGATATTCCTCCATCCATTTCTATGGGCCGCTGATTCTCGCATTCCAAAGAGCTATATACTCCAAAGCCTGCCTCCGGCTTGAATATGTCAAGCGCATTTACCGCCTTTGAGATCAAATCGTCCGTATTCCCGCCAAAACGCAGCCCGTAAGCGGCAAAGCAGTTCGGTAGCCGATATGCAGTCGCAAAAATCGGCCGCCTCTCTCGCCTGCGTGAAGCGTATCTGCCATGAAATCCCCTATATCGCCGTCGCGCGCTGCTTTCACGCTCCGACTCCGCTTCCGCTCCGGCGCTCCGGGCGGCCGACTCCACCTGTTCATAAAAACACCGCAAGCTTTCCGTGAAGGCGCCGCAGTTCTCGCAGCAGTATAGCCTGTCCCCGGATTTAGCCGCCTTTTCCAACGATTCTGCAACGGCCGAAAGCCGGGTTTCTCCGATACCCCTGAGCGCGCTCTTGAGACCGTGAACCTTTATCATGAAGCTGCGCAAATCGTCATCAGTGTAAAGAAATTTTTCCATCTCCGCGATGTTCGAGGGAATCAGACGGATCAACTGCATCAGCGTTTTGATATAGAGCTCCTCGGAACGCCCCATAGTTCCGAGCGCACGCTCGACGTCCAGCTCCGGGATGCACTTTAACAGGGAAATAAAATCGGAGGTATCGGGTTCTTTCATAACGCTTCATCCTGTCTTAACAAACGGCGCGGCAAAATACAATATTTTTTTTATATTCTTTGCCGGGCCCTTTTGGAATAAAATATTGCCAGATCGAGGTATTAGATATATAATCTTATTATCGGCGCGACTGCGCGAGGCCCACATTAGAAAAGGAGTGGCAATGGCCGTGATCAAGACCACCGGAAAAGAATATTTTTACGCGATATCGGGGCTGATGGCCCCCAAATATATGGTGAGCGACACGTATACGGAAGACATTGAATTCTTTGTTGACTGGGTATCCAAAAACGCCAAAACGCTTGAATTTCTTGTTTCGCACAATACAAAAACATTTGTATCGAAAATGGAAAGCCTGTATATGATATTATACTCCATACGCGCCCATTGGCTCGAGATGGAAGCGGCCAGAATATTGCGGATGGAGGCGATAAATGAGCGCGAGATCTGTGAGAAGCTGGTCGAGCCGTTTGTCGCTAATCTGCATACGCTGGCGCTGGACATACAAATGGCTCAGAACGAGGGTTTTGTGACCAGCTACAGGCAGCGCGACGATATAGAGCGTTGCAGGGGCCTTATAAGCAGCATGAAGATCATCGACACGCTTTTGGAAAGCTCGGAATTTGAAAAAGCGCTGGACCTTTCGGCAAGCATTGACGAATTGCAGGGAAGCGAGTACGCCGTGCCGTTTATGACAAGCATCGCGACTAAAAACGCGGAACGGACGCAAGGACTGATAGAAAAGCTCATAGAAATATATACGAAAAAGATCGACGATATTATCGCTGCGGCCACGAAAACAATCGAGCTTAAAAAGATCCTGATCGTTGACGATATGCCTGAAACCCTTGCCGCTCTGGGTCATATGCTGAGAGGGCATTATCAGGTGTTCGCGTTTTCAAACTGCAACGAGGCCCTGAACTTTATTGATAAAAAGCAGCAGCCCGACGCGTTTATTCTGGACATTGAAATGCCGGAGATGGATGGATTCACGTTGGCTAAAAAAATAAGGGAAAGGGTAAGTTACGAACATACCCCTATATTATTCCTTACCGGAAACAGCACAAATGAAACCCTCATGAAGTCCATACTGTACGGAGCCAAGGCGTTTATCGTAAAGCCGGCCAGCAAGGATATCATCATCTCGAAATTGAGCAGTTGCTTGTAATCTACCCTCTCACCCATTCGGAGTACTGCTTTTTAAAGCCCGAATAGCTTTTTGAAACCGGCAGGCGCTCATTGTTTTTCAAAATAATATCACGTATCTCGTCGCGTATTTCGACAGCCGCGATAAAGTCCATGTTTACAAGGAAGGATTTGTGGCAGCGCGCGAATCTCGGGTCCGCGAGCAGCGCGTCCTCGTATTCCTTGAGCGTGGAATATATCTCGACCTTTTCACCCGTCGAGAGGTGAAAGTTCAGCCAATGCCCCGAAACATCCACATACATCAGCTCGCGGAAAAATATGTTCCTGACCTCTTGCCGTGTTTTCAGCATCAGCGCCTTGCCGTCCTTTTCGCGGAGCTTGCTCGCTATATCGAGGTGCGTCTGTATCCTTGCCATCACGATCGATTGGTGAAAGGGTTTCCTTATGTAATCGACGGCCCCCGCCCGAAAGCCCTCCTCCTCGTCCTTTACGTCGTTTAAGCCTGTCAGGAAAATGACCGGTATGTTGCGTGTGATATCGGATTTTTTGAGCTCCGCAAGAACCTCAAACCCGTCCATTCCCGGCATTATAACATCCAAAAGTATGATGTCCGGGTTATTTTTTTTTGCTATTTTAAGCGCCGCCGCGCCCGAATCGGCGCAATAGACGGTATAATTCGGTTTGAGTATGCCGGATAACAGCGTGAGGGAAGAAGGCTCGTCATCGACGATCAAAACGTTTGAAAGAGAACCGTCCATTGCAATCACCTCAATTATAGATATGATACAATATTTATGCTCATTATACCATAGTATAATGGTGTGAACTGCACATGAACTGCCGTTCACGTTAGTTCACATTATACCATACTAATAGGAAACTGTCACATTTTATTCAAAAAGCTTTTTATACCAAATTTTAGGAATCCGCGTTTCGGTTTACCGAAACGCGGATTCCTTAATAGCGTTTCCGTATGCGGATGCTTCAAAAATCTATTTTTTAACAAACTACAGAATGAAAGGCGGTCGAAACAGCACAAAGCGGTCTGGCGTTTTTGGGGGCGGTCGATTACAATAATATCAGAAGATAAACAGTCGGCCGCAGTTTTGTGACCAAAGGTAAAGAAAGCGGGTGTCGATAATGAAAATACGCATATCGAAAGAATGGAAAGCTTTAATCTCTTGCATGCTGGTCCTTTCGCTCGTGACCTTCAATCTGGCGGTCTATGCTGAAGGCAGCGACGCCCAGTCCGATGAGGGACAGGGCGGGACGACCGAAGTCGGAACTTCCGGCGTAACAAGCGAAGACGTAACGGACGAAGAAGAAGCCTCCGATGAAACGGACGAAGACGAAGTCTCCGATGGGACGTCCGAAGTCGGAACTTCCGGAGTAACGGACGAAGAAGAATCCTCCGACGGAGCAGACGAAGAAGAAGCTCCCGAAGAAGAAGTTTCTGAAGAAGAAGCGGACGAGAATGGTCTTTCCGACACGGAAACGCTTCAGGCCATGATCGATAACGTGGAGTCATACGGCACAATCGAAATAGCGAATGACATTACCCTTACGGAACCGCTCGTAATATCCGGCGATCAATGGCTGACCTTTAAGTCCTCAACCGGAGCGCCCGTCACCCTTACAGTCGACGGCTATTATCGCCACATTGAGGCTACCGGCCAATTTATGGGGCTGACGTTCGAAGACGTTGTACTGGACGGCTGCGGTATCGGCGGCGGCATTGAAGCAACACTCGAAAGTGATTATGCGAATTTATCGCTGACAAACCCTGTGATTAGAAATTGCGTGTCCGACAATGGCGGCGGCGTCTATGGCAGCGGGGTTAATCTCTCGATTTACGGCGGCACAATCAGCGGCAATACCGCCCAAAACGGCGGCGGCGTATATATTGAATCCGGTGCACTCAATATTTATGGAATTGGCGCCACACAAGATGACATCAAAATCACAATCAGCGACAACACCGCCAGCGGCAACGGCGGAGGCATATATGTCGGTGCCACTTCAAGCACTATTCAGATGAATACCGCCACAATCAGCGGCAACACCGCCCAAAACGGCGGCGGCGTCTACGTTGACTCCTGCAATAACCTCTATGTTTCCATGGACACAATCAGCGGCAATACTGCCGACTGCAACGGTGGCGGTATCTATGTCAACTCCGGTGCAAGTCTCAATTTCCAAAATGGTGAAATCACCGGCAATAAAGCTGAAAACGGCAACGGCGGCGGCGCCTATATCGGTTCCAGCGATAGTTTAGATATCTACAGCGGCGAAATCAGCGGAATATGCTGGCGGCAACGGCGGCGGCGGCTATTTCAACGACTGCTATAGCTCTCTTCAAACACGGCACCGTCAGCGGCAATACAGCCGGCGGCGACGGCGGCGGTATCTATGCCATCGACTGCTTTAAACTACTCCTCTCAAGAAGCACATTCAGCGGCAACACCGCCCAAAACGGCGACGGTGGCGGTATCTATGCCTACAACTGTGTTGAACTCAATATGGCAGAAGGCACAATCAGCGGCAACACAGCCGGAGGCAACGGCGGCGGTATCTATGCTTACATCTGCCAAGCTTATATCTCTATTGTAGAAGTCGAAATCAGCGGCAACACAGCCGGTAACGACGGCGGCGGCGTCTATGTCGGTTCCAGCGATAATTTAGGTATTTACGACAGTGAGATCAGCGACAACACAGCCAGCGGCAACGGCGGCGGTATCTATACGGAAGCCGCCGGATATCTGGGAACCGGTCACGATTACGAAAACCTGTATACAGACAGCAAAGTCGTGTTCAGCGGTAACAGAGCTTTAGGGCCTTACATTCTGGATAGCGTCTATTCCAAAATTTGTTACAGCAGCTCAAGTGTGGAAGGCAAAACCGTTCTAAACAACTACGACATCAACTATAACAACGCCGTTTATTACACGGTTGAATATGATCCGAACGGCGGGAGCGGCAGCTGTGTGGACGCCAATGAGTATGAATGCGGAGACGACGCGACGGTAATGGATCACGGGGATATTGCGAGAACCGGTTATACATTTATCGGCTGGAGCACATTGTCTAACGCGCCTTCGCCGGATTACGAGCCTGGAGATACCATCGAGATTCAGAACGATATCCTCCTGTACGCCGACTGGGCGCTGGACTCGACGACGACAGACCCGACGACGAAAACCCGACGACGACGATCCGACAGACCCCGGACAGACCCGACGACAGACCCGGTGGTAGTAAACCCGACAACGAAAGACAACCCGACGAGCGGCGACGACAATAGACCCGACCGTGATAAACCCGACGACGGCTGACGACAGCAGCAACAACAGCAGAGAAGCAGCCACTGGGATTCGGACCGGATGACGGATGCGATCCCGGAATATGTGAGAGTCCATCATGTCGCCACGGTTACCAATAATCAGGATCAGCTCATGAATGTTGTAAAGGCTTCTACAGCGGACCCTGCCGACGACACAATGAACCCGCATACGGGCGATTCCAATGTGTTGCTTTGGCTCTGCATGATCGCAATGTGCCTGACGCCCGTCGTAATGGCTCTGACCCGGAAGAAGGGCCGCGACTGAACTTGGGAAAGTCCCGTGTTATCCGGCAGCGGATGTGCGGTAAGCGCCACAGACGAGACAAATCAGAACAAGGTCCACCGTATTTTCCATCCCGACGATCATTTGGCCGATATTACCGCAAATTTTACGCAGGCTTTCGTTTTCCATCAGGCAACACCTTTTCTTTCCCTGAGTGAAATTCTAAACTTGAAATTCCATTTACATACCTTTATACTATAATAGCATATCTGTAACAGCAACATCCATTATCGCAAATGCATAAAATTCGTTTACTTGATCCCCGAAATATGTTATTATAGAATAAACAAAGTTGAGGAGGTATTTTATTATGGCGGAAGGTACTAAGAAGAAGAGCCTCAGCCTTTCGGTCAAGATACTGATCGGTCTTGGCTTGGGTATCATAGCCGGGCTTTGCCTGCAATCCGTTCCCGACATAGCGACAAACTACATACAGCCGTTCGGCACGTTCTTCATGAACCTGGTGAAGATGTGCATCGTCCCGTTGGTGTTTTCGTCTCTTGTAATGGGCGCGTGCGGACTCGGGGACATCAAAAAGGTCGGGCGCATCGGCGGCAAAACCATGTTGTATTTTTTGACCACGACGGCTTTCGCGGTCGTGCTTGGTCTCATAGTAGGCAGTGTTATGGACGTAGGCAAGGGGATTTCGATGTCGGCCGAGATTGTCGAGGTGGAGGCAACCGCCCCGCCCACCATTGTCCAGACCATCCTGAACATCATCCCCACCAACCCGTTTAAAGCGCTGGTTGACGGCAACATGCTCCAGGTCATCGCCTTTGCCCTGTTCGTGGGCGCCGCGATCGCGATCATCGGAGAGAAGGCCGAGACTTTCAAAAACGCTATGAATGGCTTTGCCGAGGTCATGTACAAGATCATCGGCGGCATCATGGGCCTTGCCCCTTACGCGGTGTTCGCCCTTATGACGCCCGTCGTCGCCTCTAATGGCCCGAGCGTTCTGCTCCCGCTGCTGGGGCTGATCGTCGCGGTTTATCTCGCGTGCTTCCTCCATGCGGTGATCGTTTACTCCTCGACGGTCAAGCTGATCGGAAAAATGAACCCGATCACGTTCTTCAAGGGGGCGGGTCCCGCGACACTCTTCGCTTTCACCACCGCCAGCTCATCCTCGACGCTGCCTTTCTCTATGGAAAGCGCCAGAAAGCTTGGCGTGCCCCACTCTATACGCAGCTTTGTCCTGCCGCTGGGCGCGACTGTCAATATGGACGGCACGGCGGCGTTCCAGGGCATCTGCTGCCTTTTCATAGCGAGGGTATACGGCATCGACCTCTCTTTCATGCAGCTCATAACCGTCGTGCTCACGGCGACGCTGGCCTCCATCGGCACGGCCGGAGTGCCGGGCGCCGGCACCGTAATGCTCGGAATGGTTCTGCAATCGGTCGGATTGCCGCTGGAAGGCGTTGCGCTCATCATGGGCGTTGAGCGCATACTCGATATGGCCCGCACGAGCGTCAATGTTACGGGAGACATCGCCTGCTCCGTCGTAGTCGCGAAATCCGAGAAGGAGCTGGGACCGTTGGCCTTTGACGAACAACCTCAGGAGGCGGCTGTATAACGGACAGTACCCGCCGACAGATCGAGCGGAACCGGCGGACCGCCGGTTCCGCTTTTCCGGTATAACAGCACTTTAATTAAAACGGGTGATGTGTTGAAAACCATTGGGATCATAGGGGGAATAGGGCCGCTGGCCACATCGGACCTGTTCCGCAAAATAATTCTCCTGACCGACGCTAAGCGCGATCAGGAGCATATTCATATATTGATAGACAACAATCCGGCAATACCCGACCGGACCGCGGCGATCCTCTCCGGAGGCGCCGATCCGACGCCGGAGATCGTGGGGACCGCAAAGCGGCTTGAGGCAATGGGCGCGGATTTCCTTGTTATGCCGTGCAATACGGCGCATTTCTTTTATGACCGGATAATATCCGAAATAGGGATACCGTTGCTGAATATGGTCGACGAAGCCGCAAATGAAGCGGCGCGCCTCGGCCTTTCCCGCGTGGGCGTTCTCGCCACGGACGGGACCCTCAGAACCGGCCTTTACGACGACGCCTTGAAAAAGAGGGGAATCATGCCCGTACACCCCTCCCCAAAAGGCCAGCGATCGGTGATGGGCCTGATATATGACGGGATTAAGGCAAACAACCGGGCATATGATCTCTCGGGCTTTTATGAGGCGATGTCGGAGATGGAGGACAAAGGCGTCGATACATTTATGCTGGCATGTACCGAGCTGCCCGTCGCCTTTTCAATATACGATATCCGTCGGCCGACACTCGACCCGACTGAAATACTTGCCGAAAAGGCCGTGATCTTCGCGGGAGGAAAGACCGTGAAAAGCATACCTTAACCTTCAGTCTGCCGGATCACCCAAGTGAGGGATACTCGTTGCACAACAGGTGAAGGGGAGCTTCGTCCTCCTCAATAGAGGGGAAACGGCCGATCTGCTCATAGAACCGGTTGTCGTTGTCGTCGTCATTGCACATGGAGACCTCGGCCAGCAGCACGTCGCCTTTCCCGCTCTCGCACCAGAACCGATGATACATGCGCTGCGGCAGAGTTATGCTCTGCCCGGGCAGCAAACGCAGTTCATAACCGGCGGGGAACGTATGCCTTACGCCGTCGACGGTTACATTCACTTCCGTATCGGCAAGCTGTTCATCATCAGTGGAGTTGTACAGCTTGATCATGAAGTTCCCGCCGCCACGGTTGATGATGTCTTCCATCTTGTGCCAGTGAAAATGCATGGTGGTATCTTGACCTTCCCGCACGATCATGACTTTCTCGGCATAGGGCTTCGGGTACTTTTCCGGGTCTCGCTGGTTGCCGTTGCGCAGGGTCAGCAGCAAAAGCCCTGCCTCGGAGAAGTTTCCGCGGCCGAAATCGGTGATATCCCATCCAAGCGCGTTCTCGCGTATCTCATCCGCTTCGTGGCCCATATTTTTCCATTGCTCGGGGCTCCAAAGACAGAATTCCGGTAGAGGGAACTTCATCTCCTCAAAAAGTGACAACGCCTCCCTGATGATCGCGTTGATTTCAGAACGCTTCATCTTAAAAAACCTCCTTACGCCGTTATGATTTTGTTAAAGTCTCGGCATTTGATTGACTGTATAATATCATAGATCGAATCCAATTTCAATTGCGAACCGGCGCTCGGACACGGATTCCCGCACAAACGCCGGATCGGATTGACTGCAAAAAAATATATAAGGAGATCAGCATGAAAAAGGGCATTGCATTTGCGGGCAACCTTATTGTGGACCATATCAAGCATATCGAATGTTACCCCGCGGCTAATACGCTCACTACCATCACCGACATAGGCTCCTCGCCCGGCGGATTGGTGTGTAACTGCGCGCTGGATATTGCGCGCCTCGCCCCGCAGATACCGGTACAGGCCATCGGCATCGTAGGGGAAGACGCGGACGGGCAATACATACTGGATACCTTGGAGAAATATCCTTCCATAACAACGGAGAATATCCGGCGCGAAGGTTCCACCTCGTTCACCGATGTGATGGTGGAGCCCGGAGGAGGCCGCACTTTTTTCCACTATCGGGGCGCAAACGCGCGGTTTGGACCGGAGCATTTTGATTTTTCCTCGTTGCAGGCGGATATACTGCATATCGGTTATATCCTGCTGCTGGACAGCATGGACGCGCCCGACCCCGACTATCCCACCGCGCTTTGCCGCGTATTAAACAAGGCGCAGACCGACGGTATACGGACCTCCATCGATGTGGTGAGCGAGGAAAGCGACCGATATTCCCGCCTGGTACTGCCCGCTCTTAAGTATACCGATTACTGCGTTATCAACGAAATAGAAGCGGAGCGCGCCACCGGAATTCCTTTGAGTAAGGACGGCGCGCTGATCGAGGATAATATGGAAACCTGCCTGCGGCGGCTGGCTGAAATGGGCGTGCGGTGCTGGGCGGTTATTCACAGCGCCGACTGCTCCTGGGGCTTGGATGTAAACAGCGGGACTGTTGTTCATGAGGATTCCTGGTATATTCCGCCGGGCTTCAAGCGCTCCGCAGTGGGTGCGGGCGATGCGTTCGCGGCCGGTATGCTGTACGGCGCTTATTCGGGGCTGGATCTGGCCGATTCCATTCATGTCGCGGGGGCGGTGGCGGCGTACAGCCTTTCGGGACAAGGCGCCAGCGACGCTATCAAGCCGTTGCCGCAGCTTATGGACGAGATGGAGCGTCTAAAGACGGCGGGCCGGTAAACCGAAGAGCTTTACTGATTTTGATTGAAACAGAAAAACGGAGCGGGCCGTAAATTGCCCGCTCCGTTTTTTTCGGCGGTTTATTGTTATCTTTGTGACATTCGCGCAGCTCCGGAAAGTTCCCAAAACCCTGATTGACATTTGTTTTGCCGGGGGATACAATAAGAATGGCATTATCAATAATAAACTCCGAGTTCTCAAAAAGGAGACATATGAAGAGGGAAAACCGCGTTTTTAAAATATGCGTCTGTCTGCTTCTCTGTTTGCCGATGTTTACGGGGATTGTGGCCCATGCGGATACGCAGGGACTCAGCGTCGACGTCGTGTGCGGATATAACGGGACCGCGAAATTTGGCGCGGGTATCCCCGTAACCGTGGAGATCAAAAATGAAGGCGATGCTTTCGGTGGCAGCTGAAATTTATGCCCCGGTTTGGCGGCATATAGGCCACGTGTG